>OX463788.1:15569963-15742463 GCA_949825025.1 Siphlonurus alternatus
CTATCTATCTATCTATCTATCTATCTATCTATCTATCTATCTATCTATCTATCTATCTATCTATCTATCTATCTATCTATCTATCTATCTATCTATCTATCTATCTATCTATCTATCTATCTATCTATCTATCTATCTATCTATCTATCTATCTATCTATCTATCTATCTATCTATCTATCTATCTATCTATCTATCTATCTATCTATCTATCTATCTATCTATCTATCTATCTATCTATCTATCTATCTATCTATCTATCTATCTATCTATCTATCTATCTATCTATCTATCTATCTATCTATCTATCTATCTATCTATCTATCTATCTATCTATCTATCTATCTATCTATCTATCTATCTATCTATCTATCTATCTATCTATCTATCTATCTATCTATCTATCTATCTATCTATCTATCTATCTATCTATCTATCTATCTATCTATCTATCTATCTATCTATCTATCTATCTATCTATCTATCTATCTATCTATCTATCTATCTATCTATCTATCTATCTATCTATCTATCTATCTATCTATCTATCTATCTATCTATCTATCTATCTATCTATCTATCTATCTATCTATCTATCTATCTATCTATCTATCTATCTATCTATCTATCTATCTATCTATCTATCTATCTATCTATCTATCTATCTATCTATCTATCTATCTATCTATCTATCTATCTATCTATCTATCTATCTATCTATCTATCTATCTATCTATCTATCTATCTATCTATCTATCTATCTATCTATCTATCTATCTATCTATCTATCTATCTATCTATCTATCTATCTATCTATCTATCTATCTATCTATCTATCTATCTATCTATCTATCTATCTATCTATCTATCTATCTATCTATCTATCTATCTATCTATCTATCTATCTATCTATCTATCTATCTATCTATCTATCTATCTATCTATCTATCTATCTATCTATCTATCTATCTATCTATCTATCTATCTATCTATCTATCTATCTATCTATCTATCTATCTATCTATCTATCTATCTATCTATCTATCTATCTATCTATCTATCTATCTATCTATCTATCTATCTATCTATCTATCTATCTATCTATCTATCTATCTATCTATCTATCTATCTATCTATCTATCTATCTATCTATCTATCTATCTATCTATCTATCTATCTATCTATCTATCTATCTATCTATCTATCTATCTATCTATCTATCTATCTATCTATCTATCTATCTATCTATCTATCTATCTATCTATCTATCTATCTATCTATCTATCTATCTATCTATCTATCTATCTATCTATCTATCTATCTATCTATCTATCTATCTATCTATCTATCTATCTATCTATCTATCTATCTATCTATCTATCTATCTATCTATCTATCTATCTATCTATCTATCTATCTATCTATCTATCTATCTATCTATCTATCTATCTATCTATCTATCTATCTATCTATCTATCTATCTATCTATCTATCTATCTATCTATCTATCTATCTATCTATCTATCTATCTATCTATCTATCTATCTATCTATCTATCTATCTATCTATCTATCTATCTATCTATCTATCTATCTATCTATCTATCTATCTATCTATCTATCTATCTATCTATCTATCTATCTATCTATCTATCTATCTATCTATCTATCTATCTATCTATCTATCTATCTATCTATCTATCTATCTATCTATCTATCTATCTATCTATCTATCTATCTATCTATCTATCTATCTATCTATCTATCTATCTATCTATCTATCTATCTATCTATCTATCTATCTATCTATCTATCTATCTATCTATCTATCTATCTATCTATCTATCTATCTATCTATCTATCTATCTATCTATCTATCTATCTATCTATCTATCTATCTATCTATCTATCTATCTATCTATCTATCTATCTATCTATCTATCTATCTATCTATCTATCTATCTATCTATCTATCTATCTATCTATCTATCTATCTATCTATCTATCTATCTATCTATCTATCTATCTATCTATCTATCTATCTATCTATCTATCTATCTATCTATCTATCTATCTATCTATCTATCTATCTATCTATCTATCTATCTATCTATCTATCTATCTATCTATCTATCTATCTATCTATCTATCTATCTATCTATCTATCTATCTATCTATCTATCTATCTATCTATCTATCTATCTATCTATCTATCTATCTATCTATCTATCTATCTATCTATCTATCTATCTATCTATCTATCTATCTATCTATCTATCTATCTATCTATCTATCTATCTATCTATCTATCTATCTATCTATCTATCTATCTATCTATCTATCTATCTATCTATCTATCTATCTATCTATCTATCTATCTATCTATCTATCTATCTATCTATCTATCTATCTATCTATCTATCTATCTATCTATCTATCTATCTATCTATCTATCTATCTATCTATCTATCTATCTATCTATCTATCTATCTATCTATCTATCTATCTATCTATCTATCTATCTATCTATCTATCTATCTATCTATCTATCTATCTATCTATCTATCTATCTATCTATCTATCTATCTATCTATCTATCTATCTATCTATCTATCTATCTATCTATCTATCTATCTATCTATCTATCTATCTATCTATCTATCTATCTATCTATCTATCTATCTATCTATCTATCTATCTATCTATCTATCTATCTCTCTCCTTCTCTCCTTCTCTCCTTCTCTCCTTCTCTCCTTCTCTCCTTCTCTCCTTCTCTCCTTCTCTCCTTCTCTCCTTCTCTCCTTCTCTCCTTCTCTCCTTCTCTCCTTCTCTCCTTCTCTCCTTCTCTCCTTCTCTCCTTCTCTCCTTCTCTCCTTCTCTCCTTCTCTCCTTCTCTCCTTCTCTCCTTCTCTCCTTCTCTCCTTCTCTCCTTCTCTCCTTCTCTCCTTCTCTCCTTCTCTCCTTCTCTCCTTCTCTCCTTCTCTCCTTCTCTCCTTCTCTCCTTCTCTCCTTCTCTCCTTCTCTCCTTCTCTCCTTCTCTCCTTCTCTCCTTCTCTCCTTCTCTCCTTCTCTCCTTCTCTCCTTCTCTCCTTCTCTCCTTCTCTCCTTCTCTCCTTCTCTCCTTCTCTCCTTCTCTCCTTCTCTCCTTCTCTCCTTCTCTCCTTCTCTCCTTCTCTCCTTCTCTCCTTCTCTCCTTCTCTCCTTCTCTCCTTCTCTCCTTCTCTCCTTCTCTCCTTCTCTCCTTCTCTCCTTCTCTCCTTCTCTCCTTCTCTCCTTCTCTCCTTCTCTCCTTCTCTCCTTCTCTCCTTCTCTCCTTCTCTCCTTCTCTCCTTCTCTCCTTCTCTCCTTCTCTCCTTCTCTCCTTCTCTCCTTCTCTCCTTCTCTCCTTCTCTCCTTCTCTCCTTCTCTCCTTCTCTCCTTCTCTCCTTCTCTCCTTCTCTCCTTCTCTCCTTCTCTCCTTCTCTCCTTCTCTCTTTCTCTATTTCTCTATTTATTTATTATTATTTTTTCTGAAGAAACATGACATCATGTATAACCTGTAGTGTCCATTGGTGGACAATGTGTACAGTATACATTTTGTGTAAAGCAGCCCTACTAACTGCATGTTTTGTTGTTTTTGAGGCTATCTAATTCTTTATTCTGTACAGAATTATCTTGCAACAACAACGCTGTTGAAGTAGAACGTCGTCGCAGGCAGGCTCGTCAACGTCAGGCAGCAGACTGGCCATGGCTGGATGCATGCCTGGGTGTGGTGCAGGGGGACCCCAACCCTGTGGAGGCTTACCTGGCTAGTGGAGGGGACCCCACAAGGCAACTCACTGCAGCAGAAGTGGCCCTACTAAACCGACCTTCTGCATTCGACACCGGTCATACTCTTGTCCACCTGGCTATAAGGTACCTATGAAGGCACAAACTTTTTCTACACTCAGGTTATACGTAAAGGTGACGAGATCAAAGTGTTGTTATCAGCAATAATGCTCCTTATTTAATGACCAACCTCCTACTTAACTGCATAATGGAAGACAATATAACATTCGTATTGCTACATTTCAGTTGCAATGCTAACGTTTTTACAAGATCTTTTGTCTACTGGGGTATGAGCTTTGACTTTTTACTAGAAAATAACCTATTTTAAGCTTACCAGTAACTTTTTTAATTTCAGAATCAAATTCAATGATACTCAGACTGAAAACTTTTGAAAGTAACCTTGGAAAATCAATTTATTCTTGTTAAATATATTACTTTTAAAAACATCAGAATTTAACATTCATTGCTATTCTTGATGTTAATTTGAATGGACTTTGTTTTTACTCTCCTGTGATAACGTGCTACAGGTTCCACCGTGAAGACCTGCTGGCCACGCTTCTGTCCCAGATAGAAGGTGGGGGTGCTGGTGTGAAGCGCGTCCCCTCATACGTGGCCCCAGACTTAGCTGCAGACATTCGCCGCCATGTCGCCTCCATTGTGAGGCAACGCAAGGGCAGCAGTTTCCCCTGTTTCTATGTGACTGAAGTTGCCACCTTTGCCATCCCCGCAGGTAACTATTGAAGTACTGTAGTTGTGTTCTTACATTCAAATTTAAACAACATATTAGGTCTGTTCGTAAACCCTGCTTGGTGTACACTTTCTACACCCAATCGACCTTATGTCCTTTTGCATAAGGTCGATTGGGTGCAGAAAGTGTACACCAAGCAGGGTTTACGAACAGGCCTATTGTGTAACTTATGCATGACATCCTAAATTCATGATTATAATTACAATAATTATATTCTTCTTTTCTTAATTTTTTTCCCCCTGAAATTTTGGGCAACTCCCGTAAAGGGATGGGGGGAGGAGAAGTCCACACTATCACTCTGACAAAAAGATACACAGGACACTAGGATAAATAGGATAATACTAGAAATAAATTATCTGGACTCAATAGACTAAATTTAAAAAAATAGACATTTTGATGTTTGCTTGGAACATTATGGGCCTTGCATCAGACTCCCTTCGCTCATCATGTTGCAACTAATCAAGAACCACCTAAAATGCTCAGCTAAAATACAACCTCTTTGTTGACTTGAGGCTATGCTGTATGTATACCAGTGGTCGCTCCTCGCTCGAGACTGGGGGGTGGGGGGGTTGTTTACAGTTTTTTTATCAAAGAAAAAAATGTAACTTTTTGTTTCTTTTTTTTTACACCAAAGATTGGAACAAAATCGAACTAAGCGATATTTATTTTTTTAAAAGTAGATAGAAACACATATGATAGAAAAAGATTTGTTGGGAAGGGAGACAGTTCGAGCTTTTAGCCGTCAGTGACCCAGCAAAAAGAGAAAAATTAATTAAAACAACGCTGTGCGTGTATATTAGGTTTGACTCGCCGCTCGTTTTAGAGAGAGAGAGAGAGGGTTTTTTTGGCTTGATCAGCTAGTTTCCGCTAGCAAAATCGTCACACAAATAATACATTTGGTGCGCCACTCTCTAGCCATGGACAGCTGTTTCGGCCTACTGGGCCTCATCAGCATGGCGAGGAGAGAGAGGCAGCAGCTCCCAGCCAGGTCTACATGAGAGCAAGACTATCGAGCTACTGCCAAAGTAGCAGAGTTCGCGCGGCCTTTTATACCGGCGATCCGAGTCTCGCAATTATAGCGCGACTCTTCATTGGCTGCTACTTTGTGGGCGCCAAAAGTTTAAATATGTAACGCTATCGCAGCAAAAACCATTGACAAGCCAGGGATTTGAAATAAAAGGTAGAGATAGTGGGATTTGATAGAGGGTAAAAGATGGACAACACAGGAGAAGGAAAAGGAAGAGAAAATCGAACTAGCGATATTAATTAATTATTTGAAAAAAATCGAACTAAGCGATATTTATTTTTTTAAAAGTAGATAGAAACACATATGATAGAAAAAGATTTGTTGGGAAGGGAGACAGTTCGAGCTTTTAGTCTTGCTCTCATGTAGACCTGGCTGGGAGCTGCTGCCTCTCTCTCCTCGCCATGCTGATGAGGCCCAGTAGGCCGAAACAGCTGTCCATGGCTAGAGAGTGGCGCACCAAATGTATTATTTGTGTGACGATTTTGCTAGCGGAAACTAGCTGATCAAGCCAAAAAAATCCCTCTCTCTCTCTAAAACGAGCGGCGAGTCAAACCTAATATACACGCATAGCGTTGTTTTAATTAATTTTTCTCTTTTTGCTGGGTCACTGACGGCTAAAAGCTCGAACTGTCTCCCTTCCCAACAAATCTTTTTCTATCATATGTGTTTCTATCTACTTTTAAAAAAACAAAGATTGGAACATTAAATTTTTTACCAACTTCTCTCGCCAGTGTGTGGGCCTTGCTCATCATCCCCTTCCCCTCATTAATATATTTATTTATAATTAATTTAATGAATTATATTGTTTAACTTTGTTTTCACAATGCTTGCTAACAGCTTTAAATGCTTCCTTTAAAGGATACTTTGTTTTATCAGATTGTGATCAAACCAGGATTGATAAAATGAGTTGTGTTACAAATTGTGAAGTAAACTTTTTCAAGTTTAGATTTTTTTTTATAAACTTAATTCTGTGAAATAAAGTGCATTCAGTTACTGATATTATAATGATGATCAATCTGTTGACAAGCCATGTTCTTCCTTCCTTCTCTCCATTTCACTAGAACTACGATCCGTCCCTTGATATTAAATACTTTTCTCCTTGCAGAGGTGGAAGACCTGCCAGGCTCTGTGCAAGAGCAATTATACGAGGAGCTGCTTGACCGTGATGCCCAGACCCAGCTGGAAACTGACCCACCAGCACTCAACTGGTCCCTTGAGCTCACAGTGCGACTTGGTTCGCGCCTTTTTGCCCTTTGGAATCGTTCTGCTGGAGACTGCCTACTGGATTCTGCCATGCAGGCCAGCTGGGGAGTGTTTGACCGTGACAACACCTTGCGCAGGGCACTGGCAGAGAGCCTGCATCAGGTAGGAATTGATGTTTCAACTTTGCATGTTGGTTGCATTAAAATTCTGTTCTCCTCTAGGGTGTAGAAATTTACAGTACCCCTTTTCCCCCTCCTACTGTAGAGGTTAGAATAATAATTTTGCAGTCTTCACCTTGAAAAATTTCAATTTGCAGCCTTGTTAATCACCATGCCCTGCGTTATACTCACAATGGTGATCACAAGGCCTGAGTTTATCAAAGGACAAGGTGATTAAGAAGGCTGCAAAAGGATTTTTTTTAAATTTTCTTTCATTATATGATTTTAAAATGTTTGGCCTATGAAATGAACGTTGTATGTTCTGCTAGGGTGGTCACATGTTCTACCCACGCTGGAAGGAATATGAATCACTACAAGCTTCTCTAATGCACTTCTCGCTGGACGAGAGCCAATGGGAAGAAGACTGGGCAGGACTTCTATCTTTGGCTAACCAACCAGGTTCAAGTCTGGAGCAGCTTCATGTATTTGCTCTTGCCCATGTTCTGCGCAGACCAATTATTGTATATGGTGTGAAATATGTCAAGAGTTTTCGTGGTGAAACTCTTGGATATGCACGATTTGAGGGTAAGTCCAATTAATTGTTAGTGCTACTCAAAACTAACAAATAGAAAGCAAACATGGTAACATGGTTGTGTAAACTTATAGTTAGTTGTGTTATTGGTCCTTAGAATTTCAACAGAAAGTTATAAAATCACTGGAAAATTTTAAAAACCTTCTCCACATTATACTATTGTGTGAAAAAAAGAAAAAAAAAAAAAAGATTCAATATTCAATGTAGCTTTTGAGATAAGTAGAATATAAAATGGAAGAATGGCATGAGGACTGCTGGGACTGGAGTTATTCAATACAGCATCTAAAGAAAAATAATAATAATAATAGTAAATAAAAAAATTAATAACTCTAAAACTGAATTGATTTTTTTATACTGATCATGGTAATAGTCACTTTGTTCTTTATTTTTAGTTGTAACAACATTTTACATTTACTATCACAAAATATCAACAATGGCCACCAAATATCATTAAAAAAATTAGAAAAATTGTTGTAACTATAACCTTGACTTTATGAAAATATTTTTATTCACTCACTCACTCACTCACTCACTCACTCACTCACTCACTCACTCACTCACTCACTCACTCACTCACTCACTCACTCACTCACTCACTCACTCACTCACTCACTCACTCACTCACTCACTCACTCACTCACTCACTCACTCACTCACTCACTCACTCACTCACTCACTCACTCACTCACTCACTCACTCACTCACTCACTCACTCACTCACTCACTCACTCACTCACTCACTCACTCACTCACTCACTCACTCACTCACTCACTCACTCACTCACTCACTCACTCACTCACTCACTCACTCACTCACTCACTCACTCACTCACTCACTCACTCACTCACTCACTCACTCACTCACTCACTCACTCACTCACTTATTTATTTATTTACACATGACATAATATCCCTTGCAAGGTAAACCAGCAGCATTATTACCTCGGTCGTCAATGTTCAAGGATTTTTTTTTTCTGCTTTTTAATGAGATTTTATTTAACGTAGCGAGGCTTATTGGACCTCACGTACTGTAGACATGATGCTAAACGGCTTGCTTGCCGACCAGACTTGAGCATTAATTTAGCCGCTGATTTACAGACACATTTTTTTTTTCTCTTTTTGCTGGATCAATGACGGATAAAAGCTCGAAATATCTCCCTTCCCAACAAATCTTTTTCTATCGTACGTGTTCCTATGTCATGTTGATATTGTTAATTAATATGTGCTTTGTTTGGGTAAAGATGGTGTAGCATGATTTTTGTTGTTCTGCAGGTGTGTATCTGCCACTGTTGTGGGAGTCTTCGTTCTGCTGCAAGTGGCCACTGGCGCTAGGCTACACTCGAGGCCACTTCTCTGCATTGGTGCCTATGGAGCCATATGTGAGCCCTCCTCCTGCTCCTGAGTCGCGAACCTCGTTACCTGGCGCAGAGGATGACCTGCAAGTGACCTTCCTGCCGCTGCAGAGCCATGACCGCAAGCTACTACCTGTGCACTTCCTCACCCAGGCTGAGGTTAGTCAACAGTTATTGCATGACTATTAGAGACTCAAGACAGGAAATCGAGTTAAAACAGGTCATTACAGGCGAGCTATAGCTGGTCTCATCTACCAATACAGTATTGAGAATTTTCTTCTGGAAGGACTTTAGCACATGAAACACAGCAATTGTCAGTACTAGCTATCTAGGTATCACTATCCTCAATCAAATATGTTGGCTGGCTGGCTGCTCCCTGCTATGTGATTCTGTAGTCACGGTCCTAACATATATATTTTTTTTTTTAAGTTTTTTTATTTTTAAATTTTGTACAAATACAGTCCAACTAAGGCCCTAAAAGAAGCCCTATCGGTTGGAACTGAGTTACATACAATTATTCAACACGTATAGTAAGCTTAAACAAAATTACCTATATTTATTAAAAATATTAATACAAAACACTACATTAATAACATTAACAAAAGATAAAAACAAAACAAACAAAAATAAGCACGAACAAATTTAAACCCTTCAACTTAAACAGAAGCACAAATACAATTAATAGAATGGTATTACAGCTCACATTAACGCAAATTATTTAATATATGCTTTCTCAGCACATTGTTTATTGTTTATTTATTGTTTTTTCAATAACATTTTTTGGTCAATTGATCTAATATTTATCGGTATTTCGTTCCAAATTTTTGGTGGCACAAAATTCCATGTTCTTTCTCCAAATCTATTATTACTTCTTGGAGTTGTAGCAGGTTCATTTAAAAGAGTCCTAGTATTATGATCATGTACTCTAGGCTCTAAATTTTTCATATCATTGAATTTCTCAATAGTAAGCAAAAATTTTGCTAATTCATTGACTGGTAAAACATTGAGATATTTAAAATAATTCACGCCACAATCACATTTTTTACCCTTTTTAATTCTTTTTAAAATCCTTAGTTGCAACTTTTTTAATTTAGTTAAATTACCTGATTTTGTAAAACCCCATGCAAGTACTCCATACGAAATTATTGAGTGACCAAGTGCAAAATATACATTTCTTAACATTTTTTCTGACATAAACTTAGACAATTCATACAAGTTTTTAAGTAAATATCTTAACCTAGCCATTATTTTATATAAATGTTGATCAAATTTAAAGTCTTTATCAATTACCACACCCAAATATTGATAGGTCTCGACTACATCAATTACACTACAATTACAATTATCTCCAATATTATTATGTAAACAAATATTCTCATGTATATATAATTGCAATTCCACATTTTTACGTAAATAAGGATTGGCATCGTACATTACTTTCGTTTTCTTAATATTTATTGCCAAACCATAATCATGAGACCATCTACATACCCTGTCCTAGTCATCTTGCATTAAATACGAACTTTGTACAATATCTTTATTTGACACTACTAAAACCAAATCATCCGCATACATGTATACTTGACAATTCTTAATTTCTTTCATTAATCCATTTACATAAATCAAAAATAATATTGGTCCTAACATACTGCCTTGTGGTATACCCTGGTTAACTTGTTTTTTAGTACTAAAAACATCCCCTATTTTCACATTTAAATTTCTCTTACTGACATACTCACGCAATAACATCAAAAGAGTTTCTCCTATTCCTATTTTCTCAAGTTCAATCATTAAAATTTCGTGGTTAATAGTATCAAAGGCTTTAGAGTAATCAATAAAGCAAATTAAGATATTTTCATTTTTATCAAGCTTCCCATGAATGTAATTTGAGAACTCTCCCAATAATTGATTTGTTCCTTTTCCTTCTTGATAACTAAATTGTCTACTATCAATGATTTTATTATCACTAAGAAATTTTTTTAACTCATTTACAACATGTTTTTCCATTATTTTTTCAATTGCTGGTAAAATTGATACAGGTCTATAATTAGATAACATTTTATGGTTTCCAGATTTATATATTGGTCTAACATTAGCAATTTTTAATTTCTCTGGTATTGTATGCGTCTCATATGACATATTAATTAATTTTGTCAAAACTGGAACAAAAGACGGACCAGCGGCAATAATTTCTGTAACTGTTATATTATCAATACCAGGAGATTTGTTACAACTCATATTCCTAAGTATAATTTCAAGTTCACTTTCTTCTATCATATTTAAATTACATTTATCATACTTGTTTACACAATCTGCCCTGTCATCAACTCTTCGTGTTACAACTTGACAACTATGCGTAACTGCTTCCACACCACTAATAAAATAATTAGCAAATTCTTCAACAATATCACATACCTCTTTATTTTTCATATATTTATATATTGTATCATCCACCGAATTAACCTTTTTACCCAAAAGAGAATTAATGAAAGCCCATGTTTTTTTTTTAATTTTTTGACTTCTTTTGATCATTTCTTTTGATATGTATTATTTATTTTGGAATAAAGTTCAAAAGTACTACTTCCTATTATATATTCTTCCTTGACATAACCTGTCAAAAAATAATCTACTATCAATGTTATCAGCATTATCACTAGGGCCCTTTTTCTGTCATATGTTACAATAATTGTTTTCTTTATTAAAAACAGTCAGGCCGAGAAGAGGCTCTGTTGCGGCAGTGGCTGGATGTAGGGGCCACAGAAGGGGGTCTCTTGGTGGCCCAGCAGCGCCTTGACAAGCGTCCACTGCTTGTCGCGCAGATGGTTGAGGAGTGGTTAAACCACTATCGTCGCCTTGCGTAAGTAACATACTCACCCCATGTAATATTATATTGATATTTATGACATGTTATACATGAATTTTTACCCTTTTTTTACCTCACATTCTTCCGATGAAATAAAAAGTATGCATGAGGATTTAAGAATAAAGTAATAAAGTAAACAAAATGTCCTCCGTCCCAAAATTAAAAAAAAAAAAAAAAAAAATGAATGAATGAATGAATGAATGAATGAATGAATGAATGAATGAATGAATGAATGAATGAATGAATGAGTGAATGAGTGAATGAGTGAATGAGTGAATGAGTGAATGAGTGAATGAATGAATGAATGAATGAATGAATGAATGAATGAATGAATGAATGAATGAATGAATGAATGAATGAAATTGAAAGGAAACTTCTGTGGAAACCGTATCAATATGCAAATAGTATTATGTATATCATTCTTCCAAAACGGTGACATTGCTTCTGTAACTTTTTGTAGGGAAGGAGATTGCTAGGGGGAAAAAAAAGAAAGAAGAGAAAAAAAAAAAAAAAAGAAAGAAAAAAGGGAGAAAAAATTGAAACTGACAGTAGGGAATGCCCTACATATTTTTTTTTATTATTTATATATTAATAGTCCAGATTTTATTGATTTTTTACTATAAATATTCAGAGAAGAATATACGACTTGTCATTGTTCTTGATAGATAGTAATTTAATCACTGAAAAGTTTAGCAATTAAATAATCGTAACATTAAGGGTATGGTAATATGCCAAATGCTCAAAAAACAAAAAGAAAACACACATAAAATATATCTTAAAATGTTCTCCTCTACATTCCCTATCAGTAGCTAAAATATCAGGTAAAAAATTCGATCTAGTTTTTGAGTTACTGTATTATTTTTTAAAGTTGACTAATTTAACATGGAAGATCCATTTCTCCATGTTAACATCAACTTTTTATATATTTTAAAGGAAAGGATAGGAATAACCAGCAAAGCCTTACCGTTCGAGAAGTCACAGAAGGAGAAAATCTTGCGGTTACAGGTTCACTCGAACTTCTCTCTGAACCGATGAAGCACCTAGACGGTGCGAAACGTCTTCAAAATGTAGATATTTAACAATTTTTCGAGTGAACCTGTAACCGCAAAATTTTCTCCTTCTGTGACTTCTCGAACGGTAAGGCCTTGCTGGTTATTCCTATCCTTTCTTTTAAAATATATATCACAACCGAAATGGTTTATTTTCCTTAAATTTAATGAAAGTCAACTTTAGAAATTCATAACTCGAAAACTAGATAGAATTATACCAATCATACCAATACCCTATCAGGTACCAATGCAGTACCTGATAGGGGATAGGGGATGTAGAAGAGAACATTTTAAGATATTTCATAATTTTCTTTTGTGGAATGAATTTTAATATTGAGCATGTTATTTTACCCTTAATATATTCTCAAATAATTATTTTATTTAGTATTATTATTGGGTGAAAAAATAAGGTAATATTTAGTCCAGTTTTTTAAATAGATAAAGCATTGAAAAATATAATTGAATCTACAGGGCCATTAGTCAAATCAGCAAATTTATCATGTATAAAAATTAATAACCTTAAAACCATGTTGATTTTTCTTTTTTTATTACAGAAGATTAATAGTTCATTAATTTGTCCTTGATATTTGGATCTAAAACCATTTTCAGTTACCATCATCGGAAAATAATGAGCAATGGCATTAAAGCTTAACAAATTTAAAATCATTTCTCAAGTCTTTTTTTGTTTAGCATCTTATTATTATTATTATTATTTGGGTTTTTATCTCCCAACCTAGTTATTATTATTATTATTATTTCTTGTTACTTTCGTTACTTTCTTTACTATAACACAAACACCGGGCTCAATTGAGCCAAGGTGTAAGTGCCTGTACCAAACATTGAGAGGGGATTGCGGGTACGCATGCAGGGGTGCTACAAGCTCAAAAACTTGCGCACAATGTTAGCCGTGCCAAGAATAGCAGCCTTCTGCATGACACGCACATGGTATTCTTTGAGAGCCAACTTCTCTCTGGCATCTGACCAGTCTTTGGTCACAAGACCGTTACTAGAGATTACAACTGGAACCACATCAACACTACGGAGCTGGTACATGTCTTTGAGCTCAACAGCAAGTGGCTGGTACTTGCGCTTTTTCTCCGCAACTGTGGTCACAAGATTCTCGTCCAGCGGGACAGCAATGTCGACAATCACCGCTGTTCGAGCTTTCTTGTCGAAGAGAACAAGATCAGGTCTGTTTGCTTCAACAGCTCTATCTGTGGTGATGGCAGAATCCCACAGGATTTTTGCATCCTGATTACGGAGAACTTGTTCCGGCTTGCACTTATAGTGCGGAACCTCTGTCTCAATGAGACCAACTTTCTTGGCCAAAGCTTGATGTACAACTTTGGCAACAGAATTGTGGCGCTCTAAGTACTCTTTTGGAGCAAGCACTGGACAGCCCCCAGTGACATGCTGAATGGACTCGTTAGCCTGCTTGCAAAGACGACACCGGTCACTGATGTTGACTTTGAGGATGTGTCGCTCATACGCCCTAGTCCTGATGACCTGATCCTGTATGGCACAGACAAAGCCCTCTGTCTCCGCAAACAACCCACTTGTCCGCAGCCACTCAGTGGAACTCTTGGTGTCCACCTGATCCGAAGATAACGCTGCAGCAAACCGCCATGCAATGCTTTTGTTGACCACTCCAAAACTCTGTCAGCCTGGGTTCTAATGGCAGGCTGAAACTCTTGCTCACTCAAATGTAGCGGAGTGTAGCCACGGTCCTGGTTGCAAATAGCTGCATGCAACCCATCACCACGTGACACAAAGTACTGCCGAAGTTTCAACTCCTGCTGACGACACATCATCTCCATGCTGAGCAAACCTCTTCCACCTACATGACGTGAAAGGTACAGTCTCTCGACTGAGCTCCTCGGGTGATGTATCCTGTGCTTCGTGAGGGTGGTTCTCACTTTTCTATCAAAAGCTTGCAGTGACGTCTCCGACCACCTGACGACACCAAACGTATATCCAGCCACAGGGATAGCCCACGTATTAATCGCAGTAATCTTGTTCCTCGCACTGACAAAAGACTTGCAAATCTTGTCGACTCGAGACAGCACTTTTTTCTCGACTTGTTTTCTGGCATCTACATCTTTAATGCCAATTAGCTGCTGCAGACCGAGGTACTTGTAGTTTTCCTCGACACCCAAGTCTTGAATAACGGTGCCTCCCATGAGCCGCAAGCCTTCTTGTGGATCTTGAATCTCCCCTTTTCTCACATGCACAACAGCACACTTGTCAAGACCAAACTCCATGCAAATTGCATCACTAAAACTTTTGACAAGTTCAAACATGCTGTGCAACTGGTCTTCACCAGAAGCATATAACTTGAGGTCATCCATGTAAAACTGGTGAGAAATGCGAACTTCTGGATTCCTCTGTAGAACGTAACCATACCCAGAGGTTCGGAGCATCCTGCTCAGCGGGTTCAATGCAAGACAGAACCATAATGGGCTGAGACTATCTCCCTGAAAAATACCTCTCGAGATTCGCATCTCTCTGGTCTTGTAGCTGACCCCCCCTTGGTTTACATGAAGACAAGTCCTCCACATGCCCATGCAAGAAGTGAGAATCTGAACAATGCAAGGATGAATTTTGTAAATGTGAAGTACAGAGAGGAGCCAGGAATGGGGGACTGAATCAAAGGCTTTCTTGATAATTATTATTATTATTATTATTTCTTGTTACTTTCTTTACTATAACACAAACACCGGGCTCAATTGAGCCAAGGTGTAAGTGCCTGTACCAAACATTGAGAGGGGATTGCGGGTAAGCATGCAGGGGTGCTACAAGCTCAAAAACTTGCGCACAATGTTAGCCGTGCCAAGAATAGCAGCCTTCTGCATGACACGCACATGGTATTCTTTGAGAGCCAACTTCTCTCTGGCATCATTATTATTATTATTTGTTGTTTTTAACTCCCAACCAAGTTGGGGTGGTTTAGCGCCAGCACCGGGCCCAATTGGGCCAAGGTGAAGGCGCCCGCTGATCCTGTTGGTGATGTTACGATCCAGCGTCTCCTAATCAGCTGCGGGCAATGAGGGCTTCCCGGGTACACCCGCAAATAGCCCATCACACAGCCTTTCGGGCAGGTCCTCTCCTAGGCGCGGTGGGACACATTTCCGCGAGCACTCGGGGTGCTGGATGCCTTTAACCAGGGCACTTAGAGGTGGGGATGCATCTTGGGCCTCCCAAACCAATGCCCTGGCCGCCCTGTGGTTCAAGAACCACAGGCTACGGGCCAGAGGTCACACTCGCAAGGCAACCTCCAACCCGCATGTCCTTCCTGGGCGCGGGGGGACGCGTACCGCGAGCCAGGACAAGAGCCTACGCTCAAGCCATGGCCGGATGCCCTTTATTATTATTATTATTATTATTATTTTTTTTTTTTGTTTTTAACTCCCAATCAAGTTGGGGTGGTTTAGCGCCAGCACCGGGCCCAATTGGGCCAAGGTGAAGGCGCCCGCTGATCCTGTTGGTGATGTTACGATCCAGCGTCTCCTACTCAGCTGCGGGCAATGAGGGCTTCCCGGGTACACCCGCAAATAGCCCATCACACAGCCTTTCGGGCAGGTCCTCTCCTAGGCGCGGTGGGACACATTTCCGCGAGCACTCGGGGTGCTGGATGCCTTTAACCAGGGCACTTAGAGGTGGGGATGCATCTTGGGCTTCCCAAACCAATGCCCTGGCCGCCCTGTGGTACAAGAACCACAGGCTACGGGCCAGAGGTCACACTCGCAAGGCAACCTCCAACCCGCATGTCCTTCCTGGGCGCGGGGGGACGCGTACCGCGAGCCAGGACAAGAGCCTACGCTCAAGCCATGGCCGGATGCCCTTTATTATTATTATTATTATTATTATTATTATTATTATTATTATTTTTTTTTTTTTTTTTTTTTTTTTTTTTTTTTTAGACACTACTAAGCCGTCTCATAGGTCATTACAAGACAAACCTAGTAGTGCCTCCTCGACCCCAGCGCTCCGCACTCTCGTGCAGTAAACTCCAGGGCTGCCTTTTATTTTATCGGTGCACCTCACCAACCTCCCCATGGGCCCGAAGTAGACGGAGGGAGCCCAGCAACACTGCCTTCTGCATGGCATCCGCCAGCCGCTCAGCGGATCCACGGCAACCTGGTATTTGCCGCAGCCCTGAAACCAACGAGTCGGGAACTCCACCCATCACCCCAACCAAAAGAACGACCAACACAACCGAATGTCCAGCATAGCTCTGCCGCAAGTCCATGACAAGATCGCGGTACTTATCGCGTTTTTCGGCATACTTTTCCGTGAGGTTCTGGTCCGAAGGAGCAGAAAACTCCACCACGGTCAACGCCTTCTTGTGCTTCTCAAGTACCACGATGTCCGGCTTGTTGGCATGGAGCTTGCGAGTGGTGGGAAACGAATAGTTCCAGAAGATCTTCACCTGGTCGTTTGCCACCACTGCCTCAATGTCCCCAGGAGCGTATGGTATGACAGGTGAATCGTCAATACCAAAATGGTGCCTCAGATGGAAATAAAGCACCCGCAGTGCAGAATTGTGCCTCTCGATGTAAAGAGTACGGGCATAGAAAGGACATGCAGAGAGAAGATGCATGGTGGTCTCGGGAGAACGGAAGCACGCCCGACATCTGGTGTCCAGCTGACGACCAAAGATCAACTGCTGGTACACCAGGGATGTGAACACACCATCCTGCATCTTGATGATATTGCTCTCTGACACGGAAGTCAGCCCAGAGGAGCGAAGAAAGGCAAAAGTACGCTCCCTGCAAAGGCCCTGGCTCTCGATGTTCTTGTAGAACACGCTATGCATGCTCTTTGCCATGTGCCCTCGCAAAAGAAGACGCACCTCCGCCTCCCTCACCCTCTGCTTGGCGAGAGCCCGAGGCAAACCTGCAAGGTTTACTCCTGGCCTCGACTCCGGCTCCACCAAATCCAACTGTACTCCCAATGCCCATGCCGCCCTTTTTGCTGCACTGAACAAAAACGCTCCACTGCCCCACAACTCATGCCCATACACAAGTTGAAGATGGGGATCTGTGCTCGTTACCACACGACACGCCATACTGATAACCATTCGGTTGTAGATGTTCTCAACTCCGAGCAACCCTCTACCTCCCTGATCACGTGGAAGGTAGACCCTCTCAACAGAAGCCCGCTTATGGTGGCTCAAGTTTGAAGACATGACTTTCCTCGTGATGGTATCGATGCCCTTCAGCTCTGCCACGTTCCATTTCATGGCACCAAAGGTGTAGAGCATGACAGGGATGGCTAGCATGTTGGTCGCTTGGATCTTATTGCGACCCGACAACCTGGAACTCCAGATCTTCTTCAGGCGTCGAACATACTCCCCAAGAAGCACCTTCTGGCACAATCCTGTATCCTGAACGTGACTTTCACTCACGCCCAGGTACTTGTACCGTGCTTCGGCATCGAGATGTCTAATGATGCTCCCGTCTACCAGCTCCATGTCTTCTCGTTGGCCACACACCTTGCCAAGTCGAATGTGCAGGACCGCACACTTGTCCAAGCCCAACTCCATCCCCGTGTCTGCTGCAAAGCTACTAACAAGATCAAGCGACTCCCTGAGCTTGCGTTTGCTAGAACCATAGATTTTCAGGTCATCCATGAAGAATGCATGGGTGACCTTATGGCTCCGACACGAAGGTGGGCCAGCCATGTACCCATCTTGTTCCCGAAGTAAAGCAGAAAGGGGCAACTGGGAGATGCAGTAAAGTTTGGGGCTAAGGGAGTCACCCTGGAACACTCCCCGCTGATATGCCACGAACTCTGTGTACGACACACTACCACCAGCCTTACACTGGAAGCGAGTCCTCCACAGCGGCATGAGGTCCCCAATGCATCTCACCAGATCGGGATGAACATTCAAGATCTCGAGACACCTCAAGATTAAGCCATGCGATGTCATGTCGAAAGCTTTCCTGAAGTCCACCCAGGCCACAGAGAGGTTCCGCTTATGCTGTATGGCATCTTGACAGACGCAGCGGTCCAGGAGAAGGTTCTCCTTACACCCCTCGTGGCCCCTCCGTGCCCCCTTCTGCTCGTGCAACTCTACCCAAACTGGCTGAATAGAGTCCTCCAGTAGCTCATTCAAACAACCAGTAAAACCTTTATACTCGGTGTTGAGCGTGGTGATGGATGGAAGTGACAAGTCCCCCCCTTTGGGGATCAGGATCGTGCGTCCCTCCACCAACCAAGCAGGGATCTCCATCGTGCCCCTTAACATGGCGGTGTAATGCCTTGCCAAGTGAGGATGCACAGCCGTAAACTTTTTCCACCAGAACGTTTGGATCTTATCAACGCCTGGCGCTGCCCAATTGCGCTTTCCTCTGAAAGATCGGGCAACAAGTTCTACTGTGACATCCGGGCACACTACCTGCCTATCCTGCACTCTCCGTCAAAGCTTCTCAAACTCCGAGAGAGCCTGAGACTCGACGTTGAACTCGACACTTTCCCCATAAATTCCCGCCCAGAACGCACGGATAGCATCCGCCGTAGGAGGGTTTTGTGGAGGCGCTGGTCTCTCCCGCTCCAAAAAGCGGCGCGCATTGTGAAGAAAGACGTTATTATCCTCCAAGCACTGCAAACGACTCAGCTTCTTCGCTTTTATAGCCTTCAGGGTGCGGATTCGATCCAGCAACTTCTGTTTGGCAACAACCAAAACAGAAAAGCGTAGAGTCTTGTAAAGCGTCCGTGTTGAAGCTAAAAGTAGCTTCATCTTCCGGGAAGCTGGTCTCCCTGAACGGACAAACTCCACAACACTCTGGATTCGTGACGCACCCCGTCTGGCCTCCAGAATCCTCTCCTCCAGATCTGCTATCTGCCCACGGATCTTTTCCTGGGCACTCGGGCCATCCTGCATCTTGGGAAGCATGAGCTTCGCGGCGGCAAAGACAGCCACGTTGACTTCCATCAACGTTGACTCCTGGGTGAGGCATGAGAAAAGTGCCTCATTCATCGCTACCAAGTCTTGTGCTCGGATTTTCCTTCTCGGTCTCCGAAGGAATGGTCGCTTTTCGAAACGCAGACTGGTCTTTTCAATCTCCTCCCTCAGCTCTGCCTCAAAGTCCCTCCCCTGCAAAACAACAGGTTCAGGCTGTGCCTCATCTTCGGAGGAAGACGACGAACGAAATTCCACCGAGTCTGAGACAGAGGCTTGCGAGCTAGAAGCAGAAGAAGGCGTCTGCGACCTGGGTAAAATTCCCCGACGCCCCAGCACAGCTCTGGCTTGGTCACTCAACTGCTGTTTCGTGACCCCCATCTCCGGATGGCGCTCCTGCCAAATCATCAGAAGACGGGCCATATATCCCCTGCGCTGAGGCTCACTAGCTTCGTAACAGACAAGCAGTTCATCACAAAGCTCCTCCGTCCACCTCAATCGCCCATGTAGAGGCTGGTCCCTTTGTCCCCCACCACTTGGTGCAGCCGACACATCCGAGATGCCGGCATGGTCGGGGGGCCTTCGCATGTTATGCCTAGGAACCATTTAATTTATACTCATGTGGAAGGGGGGTTAGCCCATACCACAGAGTCCCCAGCATTGCCGAGATTTTGCTGCCTAGGTACTCTGAGCTCCGCGGCAGCAGGGAGAGCTCAGGCTCCATAACCGGTTAGTGGCTATGGACTGAGGGCTGTAATTAAACAACCCCCAGGTGGAGCCCCAAGGGCGCGGTCCCACGCGTCGCGTACTGAACTTTCCCCACACAGTGTTTAGCATGAGTCAAGAACAGCCGGGTGCCCTTTATTATTACTAATAATAATTAGTAATAATTATTACTAATTATTACTTATTATTATTATTATTATTATTACTTTATTATTATTATTATTATTATTATTATTATTATTATTATTTTTTGTTTTTTGTTTTTTTTTTTTTTTCACAAAAACACACAACACCAAACACTATATTACCTGTTTCATTCACCCCTAAAGTTACTTAGCTGGTTTAGTGTCTACTTTCCAGTGCTCTTAATAACTTGTATTGGCATAGTCTTCAGTCTCAAGTTGTCAAATCTTGTTTGCTTACCCAAACTTTGTACTGTAAGCAATTGATCAACTATTATTATTATTACTTTTTTTTATGATAATTGTTATTATGACGGTGCTTTTGAGAGGTGACTTTGGATTTTTTTGCTGTAGGCAAACTGTTGCAGCTCCCTTCAGTCGTCCACTACCTCTGCAGGACTACTCAAGCGATGGTGACTCGGACGACGAGTGAGTCACTCTTCATCTGCCCGACTGATAGTGAGCTCTGCTGATAAGTCACAAAGTGAACCTGTCTGAGTGATGGGCTTCAACCACTCCTCCTTATACCTATGCTCCCCTATGCTGTGTGGATAGAGGCCTTCTTATTTGGTTTCAAGCATGCTCACTACCTGAGTCTGCAAGTATGGATCTTTTTAACTAGATGTACAGCTCGGGACAGCATTAACTTTTTTCCTATCTCACTTGCTACAGCTGCAGCTCCAATAGACAGAGATGCAGTTTTGCAATTTTGGGTGAGGTGAAAAAAAGTACTCAGTCTATCAATTAGGTCGTTGCATGTGACGTCAGATCGGGGTGTTTCAACAATCTTCGCCGGTCGTCGGCATCTTTGTTGGTGGAACTAAAGCCATGTGTAAGCATATGACAAAACATTAAAAAATTATTTCAAAATATGTAAAGAAAAAATTCAACATTCTGAAGTGAGCAAAAGTTTGTAAACTTTATTTCAAACATTTTGTTCACCTCACATTTTTTTTTATTTTCATTTCAATTTGTAATATATTTTTTTAATCTTTTGCCTGCATGCAGAAATGCATGTTTTTACTCACACCCCTGTAAAACAGACTGATTGTTTTGCTCATGCAACCACCTTATGTAAAAAGTTTTGGTTCACCACACCTCCAAAGACTGTGTAGTAAAGCCTACAAATAAACAGAGCAGAAATTAAGTTCATGGTGTCCAGAGGTGTACCTTCTGGAGCAAAAAGGTATGCAGGTATGGAGTGTTGTAGCTCAGAGTTCATTTAACATTTATAAAGAATGTAATAAATACTGTCATGTAAAACATTTTGTGCTTTATGCATTAGTATTAATTTTATTTTCTTGGAGCAAAAATTAAAATTTAGATAATTTTTTTGTAGACGATGATGTCAGGTAAAATCACAGATTTTCCGGATCAGCAAGGGTCAATGTCAGTGATAAGAAAAATAGGATTAGTAGATGGTACAGCTTTCTGAAAACTGTAGCAAACTTTCCTGACATCATAAAAGTATTTTTCATGTTAAAAAAAAAAAAAAAAAAAGTAAATAAATAAATAAATAAAAGAAAAAAATAAACTAAAATCAACATTTTTTTTATATATTCAGCATAATCAGAATTTAAAAATAGCATTTTTAAATGGAAACTGCTGTGGCTTTTTTAGTCATATCAGTATATTTTTAACACAAATAAATTAAATACTAAAAATCTTCACCGATTTGTTGTTTTTATTACATCAGAAAACTAATTATTATTTTGTCCTTTCTTTTATGGACTAAAAATATTTACCATAAAAAAAAATAATTAAAAAAAATTCGGCTTGAATAATTGTCTTGAAATTTGTTCTATGGCTTTTAGGTACTAAAATCTGTCTCTTCAATTTTTTTTTCTGAATTTTTGTGAATTTGCTAAGGATACATGTTAATTAAATGGGACTAAAAAATCAGCTGATTAGCATTACCTTACCCTTAATAACTTACACAAAATTAGGAAATAAAAATTGCGACAGTGAAAAGTATCTAAATTCACATGAGTGACTGCCGATTATGATGTTCAACCCATGAAACCCCATGTTTGATGCTAATTCACTGGGTTTTGGTGGCGATAACATGCTTTAAATTTTGATGCTATTTTTAGTAGTAAAATATGACCACCACCAGGGAAAGTTTCAGCAAATGCCCTAGATACTTGTTGAGGTGTGCGCTAAAAATTACTCGTGATATACTCATTTGGTATATTTGTCCTGTAACTGTTGCTGAATGAACAATAATTTGAATTTGAATTCACCAAGGTAAACAAACCAAAGTATGTACAATTTGTTAAAACTAGTTTAATTGTTTTAAATTTTAAATAAAATTAAAAAAGAAATCTTCATGTATTTTTTTCACCCTGGAAAGTCAAACATGTCATGCTGAAGAACAAAATATTTTATAACTTTTAATCAAAGTTGTTATTTTAATTAGGATTTATTGATTTTTAATTATATACCTTTAAATAACATTGTATTACTGTTACTCAATACCAGCAAAAATGTTAATCAAATTCAAATAAAAAAAAAATCAATAAAGCGTAATTAAAGAACTTGCTTTTCATAAGTTGGAGTAAAAATATTTTTCAAGGAGCATATTGTTTTTAATAAAAATTGGAAGAAAATAAATTAATTGTGAGTACTTTGATTCGTTTACCCCTAAGACTTTCACTTGATTAATACGAATAAATAATTGCTCGCTAATTGGTCATTTTACCACATGTTGTTTTAAAAAAAATAGCTTAATTTTAATTTTTGCTCCACCAGTGTAAAAAATCAATTATTTTAAT
The DNA here is from genome assembly GCA_949825025.1 of Siphlonurus alternatus. NCBI lineage: Eukaryota > Metazoa > Arthropoda > Insecta > Ephemeroptera > Siphlonuridae > Siphlonurus > Siphlonurus alternatus. Next base: position 15,593,347 of record OX463788.1, read on the forward strand.
TAACTTAATCAATTTATAATTATGTAATGTACAAAATGTTAGTGTGCCAGTATTTTTATTTATTTATTTATTTATTATTATTATTATTATTATTATATATTTTTTTTTTTACATTCGTCTACATTAATTTTCACTTTTTTGCTTTCTACAATAGGCACAACTTTGTTAACAAACTTGAACTTGTATTATTAATTGTGGTAAGGAGTGTTTCAAGCCTTACAAAAGAGCAGCTTGTATTATTTTTGTCATAACATCTGAGAAAACATCGAATCGGAATTAAACAAGAATGAAAGAATTAAAAATTAAATTAAGATATGCATCTGGAATTAAAACAATTGCTTTTATATTTTGCTGAAAATATAATTTCTTTCTGCATTCCAAGTGCAGATCTAGCTTACTGAACTTGTATTATTAATCATGGTAAGGAGTGTTTCAAGCCTTACAAAAGAGCAGCTTGTATTATTTTTTGTCATAACATCTGAGAAAACATCAAATCGAAATGAAACAAGAGTATTAAGGGTAAGATAACACGAACAATCGATTGTTGGTAGTCCCATTTGATTAACATGTAAACCTTAGCAACCTCATAATGATTCTGAATTTTTTTTTAGAGACAGTTCTTGGCATTAAAAAAATATGGAGAAAATTTCAAAACAATCGGACGATTCAATTTTTTTAAATTAATTTTTTAGTTTCGGTCTCCATGGGAAAGCCCTATACTGAAAATTTAAAAAATTCATTTAAAAAAATTGGATCGTCCGATTGTTTTGAAATTTTCTCCATATTTTTTTAATGCCAAGAACTGTCTCTCAAAAAAAATTCAGAATCATTATGAGGTTGCTAAGGTTTACATGTTAATCAAATGTGACTACAACAATCGATTGTTCGTGTTACCTTACCCTTAAAGAAAGTAAAAAATAAAATGAAGTTATACATTTGAAATTAAAACAATTGCTTTTATATTTTGCTGAAAATATAATTTCTTTCTGCATTACAAGTGCAGGTGTAGCTTACTGACAAATGCGTTTTAAATTTACTATAAAATATGTCACAAACTCGATCGTCTAGTTTTTATACCTCATTATAATATGGCCATGATAGTTGCATGAGCTCATCTTTGAATAACAGCCTGAATCAGGCTTGAAAAATCTGTATTGCTAGGTAGTTTGTGACACTTCTTATCACATATTCAACAGACATTAAAGGTATACAGGCCTCAAATTACAAATTAGACAGACATTAAGTGTTGCTCGAATTTATAATAAACATTCGTATTATTTTTACCTGCGCGCGGTGCGTCTGTGCGAAGTCGCGCTGTAAAGAAAGTCCCTTGCTGACGTCACAACTCACAGCTGGCACCGATTAGCATTGAGTTGTGACGTCATCAAGGACTTCGTGACGTCATCAAGGACTAAATTTCTTACTTTGAACTGCGACTTCCCACGGATGCATCACGCGTGGAAAAAAATGATGCGAATGTTGATTATACACTCTAAACCCACTTGGTGACTGTCTAATTTGTATTTTGAGGCCTGTATGCCTTTAAAGTGAAAGCTGCATCAAAAGAGTGTGAGTAGAGAAATAATTTTCAAAAATATAATACTGAAGTTTTCAATTGAAATTATTCTATATATATTTTCATTTAATTAGCCTTCACTTTTAATTTAAGGAAACATTTTTTTACTATTTTCCACAAAATCACTAAATATAGTATACTGTATATAATGAATGATTATAATGATTATCAGATTATCAAAAAAACAATTGCTATTATAAAAGGTAGTGTTACTCCCCCCCCCCCCTCCTTCCGACTCACTAGCCCCAAAGGAATTTTTAAAATTTGTTTGCCCCTCGTGTGGTCATCATGAATCATGAGATGAGTAATAATGATTATAATCTCATATCAGCTACAACTAAGTCGGAGAAATATTGTATGAAGAGAGAAGTTTTGTTTCGGTTAATTAATGTAATAAAATGTGAGAATTTCTCATACCTTGTAGAGAATCAAGGAGGTGGTTCTCTCAGAATTGCTACCAGTACATTTCTGTTTTTTGTCCTTAATGCTCTATATTCAAACCTAATTGTTCTCAAAGTTGACCAGAGAAATATACAGCACTTGTTGCATAATTCCATTAGCCTACAATTTTTCCTTGCAATAAAAATTAAAAGTTACTTGTAGTAACTTGTCTAGAAATTAAAATTTAAAATAAAATGTTAAGCAAACTTCTGGTACGCAAGTTGCTTGCAAGAAAAGATAAACTTTTATTGCAGTGAAAAGTTGTATATTATATATAAACAAAAGAATGTATTGCGTAATTCTGCCTACTTGAAACTTTCCATGTCGCCAATTGAAGACCATGTATAGAGAGTCTCTTGGAAGTCTTATTATAATTAAATCAAAAGGGACCAGTTCTTAGAACAAAAGCTGTTGAGATTAATCCATACAAGTAAATTCTATAACTGTAGTCTTAATTTTAACAAATCAACTTTTATTTGGTATAGTAATGCTGTTGAATTTATATACAATAACATACAGTTATGAAACAGGACTGTTGTAAATATTTAAGTATTGTCTCTGAATAAAAGTAGATTTTGTGCTTCATTTTTCACCTGGGAGAATGGCTGCACTTTTTGTTGTTTTTCTCATTAATTTTTACTTAAAAAAGAAAGAGGAAAAAAAAGCAAAGCAAAGCAGAATTCTACTGGCACTGTGGGTTAAAATTTTAATTTCACACTAGTCTTATCTAAGCACACATATTTAGTGGCAAAGTTTAATGGCATTAAGGGTAAGATAACACGAACAATCGATTGTTGTAGTCCCATTTGATTAACATGTAAACCTTAGCAACCTCATAATGATTCTGAATTTTTTTTGAGAGACAGTTCTTGGCATTAAAAAAATATGGAGAAAATTTCAAAACAATCGGACGATCTAATTTCTTTAAATTAACTTTTTAGTTTCGGTCTCCATGGGAAAGCCCTATACTGAAAATTTAAAAAATTCATTTAAAAAAATTGGATCGTCCGATTGTTTTGAAATTTTTTCCACATTTTTTTGGTGTCAAGAACTGTCTCTCAAAAAAAAATTCAGAATTATTATGAGGTTGCTAAGGTTTACATGTTAATCAAATGGGACTATCAACAATCGATTGTTCGTGTTATCTTACCCTTAAGTAAAGTTCTGGGTGTGCTGATATAGGTATAATATTCATGATATGTATAGTATCTATATTTATATTATTGATTTAAATGAATGAAAATGAAATGAAAAAATTTAATGTTAGTAACTAATTAACATGCATATTCCCATAAACTCTTAAGCCGATGACACCCGTCAGATAGTGGAAGAATAGGATAACACTTGGGTCTCTCAAGCATTATACTTTTGGATAACCTACTCTCTGTAGCCAATCAGAAGCATGCATTCACTTGTACTATCTTGCAAGTTGAAATAAGGTTGACAGCTGTTTTTGACTTTAACACCTTAGTTCCGTGTTACAATTAAGGCTTGATATTTTCTCAGCTGTTTTAAAGGTAAAAATCTTGCTGTGGCCTCAACTGTGAACATGGCAGAGATTTTTATATGGATTGAATTAGGTTTGCAATATGTATTTTAACTAGTATTTTAGTCACAAATGTTATTGTTAAATTGTTTAACTAACTGCGGTGAGAAATTAAAATTGAACTCTAATCATGCTGGCAGTGTACCTGTTAGAAAGAATTTTTCAGAATCGGCATGGTACTTATGATGCTCTGTGTTTTACTGTTTTAAATATTGTCCCAATTCATAAGAGCATGCCTAATTTTTGTTTGTAAAGAATGTTATATTGTTATCAAAGTATCCTTAGTAGTGATATTGTATTTAAAAATTTATAAGTAGAACTTAAATGTTATACAGGGGCTTTCCAGTGTAATTTTAAACTTAATGCTGCAAAAAAAAAAAAAAAAAAAAAAAAAAAAAAAAAAAAAAAAAAAAAAAAAAAAAAGTGTTACACCATGACTTGATCACCTGGTATTTTCATAATAAAAGTAGAAAGTTGTTAGTTATCTTTTAGTGTATTTAAAAATAATATAGACATTCTGTAGTATTGACTCCGATTACATAATCATGAATTGCCTAATATAATGATATTACGGCAATTTCTTTTCATTTCTTTCTGCACAGTTACTCAGTACTGTGACAATCTTGAGATCAGTGTGTTATTATATAGCTCTGATGATTCTCAATCTATTCATATGGCTCCTATTTATTATTAATCTCATTGTTATAACCATACAGTATAGGAGACTTTAATTGCAGAAGCAATTTTTCTCTGTTTTCTTTGCACCATCAATATTGATTATTCATATATATTAGTATTTTTCTTCAATGCACTAAAAATATATAACATAACATTAGAATTCACATGCTGGGTTTGGGTTAAAATTCTAAATTTTGACTGTTTGAGATATTTAGTGTTTTCATGGCAATCATATTACTGAATTTAGGGAAGGCAAATAGTATATGGGTGGCTTAATTCTGGAGATGGCCTGTTTCCATTGTTATTGGGCTTTCAAGTCTTAATAAACATTTTAAGCTGTTGCTAATTAGCATTGAAAAGGTGCTAACATATTCAAACCAAGAGTAAATAATAGACCATGCAATAGTAACACAGTTTGCTTGTATAAAAAGGACAAACTCTAGCAGCATCTTCTCAATGCTCTTAATAAACATATATTTTATTGTATTGTGGTTATAACAAGTACTGTGTTGACAAAAATAACACTATAAATTAATGAGCTGATAAAATTGTCCTTACCCCAAATTCAATGAATGTGGGTCAGATTTGTTTAACTTAACATATTTATTATTTGGAGCTATAGCAAAGGTAAATGGCATTTTGGTGACTGGAGCAAAAGTATTGAACTACACATTTTATATGAGTAACACTTTTCAAAGTTAGGTGGTCCCTTAATTTGTTGGTGCTTCATCCTAATTATGTGTTTGTTCCAGTTCCTTTGCCTGTATAGCTAATTTTGTTGGTGTCCACTTCTTAAATAAAAAATAAAGAGAAGTCCTGTTTTAATGATTTTATATGTCTATGTACTAAACATATTATTTTAGATTAAATGTAAATAACTTATTTGATATTTTCATTATTATTTTGTTTTTATAGATAGTTTTTTAAGCTTCAAAGATGCTGCCAAATTTAAATTTTGCGTCATTTGTAGCAAAAAAACTTTTAAAAAGTCAGAGTTTTGAGTTTTATAGGGTTGTTGCATTATCATTAACTGTTCTGCTGTAGAAGATTGATTGTTAGGTTGTTAATTAAAAGCCTTTAAATATTATATTTATTGTTTAACTGTAAAGGGAAATTATATTAAATGAAAGTAAACTATACACACTCTAAATTGTTTTATTAAAAGTTCCATTGTTGTATGAAGTTATAATGGCCTCATTTATCTGTATCCGACCTTGATAAATTAGAATCAGTAAAAGCCATGTTTGTTAAAAGACTACTGTGTCTGTCAAAATTTACCGAAACTAGACTGGCCTATAAACTGATAGATTCCAATTATTTCATTACAGAAATCAAAGAAATGTTTAAACTTCCAATGACAGATCAATATTCCAATTTCCTAGCTGTCAGGAATCAAAAAGCTCAGGATATTAATCCTGAGTTTTACAGCACTGATGCTATGACATGTTAACATTGGTGTCTGCCCCAACTGGATAGATCCAATGTTAGAAATGTCTTAACTCGCCAAGCTGTTCACGGCTTCCACCATCTAATTTGTAAATCCTCTGGTTATCATAAAGCTGAACAATCTTGTGTATGTAAATTATGTAATGAACATTGTAGCCAATATAATTTAAATACCTGTAAATCTAGAATTAAACCTATCAGCGATTATGCCAAGGGAGACTTCATATAGTCTATATATTTTGAATAGCAATTAAGCAATAAGCTTTTTTCATTCTACTTATTTTCTATGTCATATTTTGTTTTATATGAACCTATTATATGTTATATGATATAATATGATGTAACAAGCTGTCATTTTATTTTATATTGCTTATCATTTTCTATTATTCTATTATTCTGTTACTATTATATATAATTTGTATATGTGTTTTTATATGTTCTATTACAGTATTATTCTATAATGTGTATTTTCTGATATTATTTTATATGCACACTTTTTGTGTTTAATAAAAGACTTATAATATATGTGTGTGTATTATAAGTCTTTTATTAAACACAAAAAGTGTGCATATAAAATAATATTAGAAATACACATTATAGAATAATACTGTAATAGAACATATATAAAACACACATACAAATTATATATAACAGTTACAGAATAATAGAGAATGATAAGCAATATAAAATAAAATAACAGGTGATATTGACAGCTTGTTACATCATATATATAATTATATATCATCTTTCCCTTTAAAAGCATCCTTCTTTTCGTTAATATAATGCAGTAATTTGGCCCTCGAATCCTCCATCCATGCCCAAATTTCAATTTCATTAAAGGAGTGATATAAGTATAAGTAAAGAGAATTTGTCGGAAGATTTGGAGGTCGCCGAGTGGTCTAACGGGATAAGGCACTAGCCATGAATGCGAGGGATGTGGGTTCGAGTCCCACCTCGGAGAACTTTTAAATTTTCTGACAAATTTTCTTTTCTTGTCTTGGCGGGTAAACACGGTAAAAGTTTAACATTATATATATATATATATATATATATATATATATATATATATATATATATATATATATATTTATTTATATATATATATATATATATATATATATATGTATATAAAATAAAAATAAATAAATATCCTTGACGCCGTTATTACCCTTTCGAGTGTGGCCAGGCCGATATTTTAGCCTTTCCAGTAGGAGTTATCTTGCGACCAAGCTGGGGCTTACCAGGCTCCCAGAACCTTTTTCTGCACTCTTCTGGGCTCCTACTACCAGATCTGTGCAGCCTGCAGTGGCAGTGCAAGACTGCAGGGCAGCGGAGTATAGACAGTTGTAAACTGCCTTCCTCCTACCACTCCATCATCTAGTAGTCAGTCACACCCATCCCAAGTCACGAAAAGTCTCGGGTATTGAACCGGGGACCTCTCGGACCAGAGTCAGAGGTACTAACCACTACACCACAGAGCGGATTATATATATATATATATATTTATATATATACACACACAGTATATATTATGTTATTAGTTGATGTAGTGAAATATGGTTAAGTACAATTATTATTATTAAAGAATATTTTCTTCATTACATTAATAATTGTACTCATGCAAGTGCAGATCAAGAATAAAATTTTGGGGTGTGCTAGCCCAATAAAGCATAATATAAAGGCCAATGTTAAATCCAAAATTATGGGGGGGGGGAGGGAAGGGAGGCTCACAGTATATTGAGAGTTGCTGACCATTTAATATATACACATATCGTCCCTCGTCCGGAATAATGAGCTATCTGCCTTCCAAAATTCAAATGCAATAATGAGCTGTCTGTTTTTCCTTTTACATTAAAATTGCACTCACCTGGTAAAGCAGACAGCTCATTATTGCATTTGAAGTTTGGTAGGCAGATAGCTCATTGCTCCGGACGAGGGACGATATAGTAAAAGAGGATCAATAGGGGTCAATGAGAAAATATAGCTAGACAGCCCATACATCAAAAATGAATTCCCAAACAATATTTTTTTTAATTTTCACACTACAGAATTTTTATATAATAATTATTTATTCTATAAAATAAAACATTGGTTTCTTTTATCATTATTTCCAGTTCATTAAAAAACTTCAAAAAATGTACGCACATTTTAATAGTATTCAATTTAAAACATGGGTATAGTGCAAGTACAGCTTCAAATATTAAAATTAAAGTTGTAACAACCAAAATTACATGCACAGATAAATAGAATACCTGTGTAAAAAAATATCTGACATTGAAAACAAGTTTTATACAGTGTTTACTATACAGTAATCTATTTTTTTTTTTTTTTTTTTTATTTTAAATCATTTGGCTTGTACAGAGACAAACATTGATCAAGTCAACACTTATTATAAAATATAAAACTAATATTAAATAAACACATAATTATATACAAGGACATGACAAATATACAAACTATCTAATAAATTATTAATCGTTTAACAATTTTCATGCCAAATAAACTAACTCAATACAATATTTTCTGGTAATTTACTACTAAAAAAAGATTTAACTGAATAATACTCCTTATTAATTAAAATTTTCTTCAACATGTTTTTAAAAGAATTGGGATTAGCTATATTTGTAAGACTATTTGGTAAAAAATCATAAATTTTGGCTGTTTGATACATAGAACTATTTTCCATAAATCCAGAATTGTGAACATCTATTGCAACTTTATTTTTGTTTCTTGTATGATATGAATGATGATTATTATTTTGAACATATAAATCAGAATTATTCCTTTTAAACAATGCACATTTCAAAATATATAATGATGGTAAAGTCAACATATTAATTAATTGTTGATATGTTGACTATATGTTGATATGTTAATTAATTGTTTTTATTAATTGTGGTAAACTGTGGGAGCTACCAAAGTCATCATTAATACCTAAAGCTGAAAGCTATATAAAAGAAGGTCTTAATTAGAATTTAATATGCATCAGCTAGAGGTCTGTTCAGGTAAGGAATTCGTGAAAAAGACCAAGGGTGGGCAAGGTCAATGAAAAATTCTGATTTTCACATATGTTGTAGTCTTTACCCAAGTAATAAAAGTTTGAATATTTATTTGGCTGAAAATAAAAAAAAAAAAAAAACGGATTTTGAAATTTTGAAAATTTTTATGACCCTGTCGGACAAATTATTTTTTTGTGCCAAAACTATTATAGATAGCAACAAAATTCAAACAGGGATATATTCACAGATAAATTACCCAACTGTTGATATATATATGTGACCATGACCTTGAACAATTTTCAAGGTCAATGGTCAAAGGTTGAATATTTCAAAACCGAATAAAAAACAAAGGGACATGACAAACTAAATTACGAAGAAATTGGTAATATAGCACCTATATATTCCTATATAGGTGTAACAGAAACTGCAATCAAAAATTCCTCCAAACTTTTGATTGCAGTTTATGTTATATCGCAAGAGAACGGACGCATAAAAAGTAAGTTGACATTTTTTTCAAAGCTACATAATTATGTATACTTAACTAATATAACTTGAGGGGCGGTGGGGGAGGGGGAGGGAACAACACCCCAAAAAGGATCCAACATGAGGAGTGGGGGGGGGGAAGTTGACCCCCCCCCCATTCCTCTGCTCCATCTCACCATAATACAATATAGCATGAAAAAATTATATAATTTTTAAAGTTTTTTCCCTCCAAGTAAGGAGTGTTTCATATGTCCACCAACAGATGGCGACACAAATAGAATGTTTTTAAAACACGGTAATTAATTAATTAATTCATTAATTAATTCATCATAAATTCAGTTTTTGTTTTTAATACAAATTCAAGTGTCAGTTATATTGATAATATATTAATGCAATTTACTACATTAAATAAATCGTTCTAATACTAATGCTTAACTCGTAAAACAAAATTTAAGAGGATCAATTAAAGAACTTACCAGATATAATATATAAGAAATTATAAGGATCCAGATCTAGTATTCATTTTTGTACAACTCCATACAGTTGAATACTCAGAATTCATTTTGGAGTGGTCAATTTGATGATTAAAATAAAATTAATCATCAAATTGACCACTCCTTTAATGAATTCTGAGTATTCAACTGAGGAGTTGTATCTGTTGTACAATATATAGATTAGTACAGTCAAATGTATAGAGTTGATTGCGCTGACGTCATGCCCCTGTAAGCTAGGCTGCCCTATGGAGGACCAGAATGCACAGACTACTGTCGCCGTCATAAGTCGGTGCGTTCCAACTTTGGAGTGTTGTAGCTGAGAGCTGAATTGGCGTAGACGGTATTAAAAAATACTGGCACAAGTACAATCTTATTCTTTGTAAGGAAATGTTAATTTTATATTTTTAGAGCAAAAATTCAATTTTTGGCGATTTTTTTTTTTTATAACGCAAGGTCGGGTAAAATCAACGGTTTTTCCGAGTACCTCGGGTTTAAAAATTCACAGAAAATTAGGAAATTAAGTTATAACAACAAAACTTTTAAAATAAAGCGGCCAAATTGTCTTTAATGCAATGATGTAAGTTTAATTTTCATAAATTAATTAGTTAATTTTTAATTAATTAAAAAATAAGAAATCGATCTCCTCCTTGGAAAAACATTTTTCCGGAAAATCAAGTATGCCATCCGAAGGGTACTAATAATAGGCAACTTTTGTAGGAAGTACATTTTTTATTCAAGCCTTCGTTAATTTTTAATGAATTTTTTTCCCTATTAGCAGGGGTTTGATGACATCATCAGGTCTCCGCAATAAGTGGAAAAAAAAAAATCATTAAAAATTAACCAAGGCTTAAATAAAAAATGTACTTCCTACAAAAGTTACCTAATATAGTACCCTTTGGATGACATACTTGATTTTCCGGAAAAAATGTTTTTCCAAGGAGGAGATCGATTTCTTAGTTTTTAATTAATTAAAAATTAACTAATTAATTTATGAAAATTAAACTTACATCATTGCATTGAAGACAATTTGGCCGCTTTATTTTAAAAGTTTTGTTGTTATAACTTAATTCCTTAATTTTTTGTGAATTTTTAAACCTGAAGTACTCGGAAAAATCGTTGATTTTACCCGACCTTGCGTTATAAAAAAAATCGCCAAAAATTGAATTTTTGCTCTAAAAATATAAAATTAACATTTCCTTACAAAGAATAAGATTGTATGTGTGCCAGTATTTTTTAATACCGTCTACGCCAATTCAGCTCTCAGCTACAACACTCCAAAGTTGGAGCGCACCGACTTATGACGGCGACAGTAGTATATAAACAAATTACATATTGATTTTTTTTCACTTTATTTGAAACAAAACGAATCAGGTTTAAAAAATTCTAAAAAGACGCCAATTAACGATAGACAGTATAAAAAAAAAATCCAATCATTATAGAACAATCAAAACTATTTTTTTCTATTTATTTTTGTCATTTCTCCTATCTAATGCCATAGTAGCTGGACCTCCACTTTCTCTTTTCTACCCTCCTGACCGTCTGTATACCTGCTATGCTATTTTCCCTCGTAAACAAAAACAGCAAACAACTCTATGTGATATTCCCTCCGGAAGTAGCCGGAAGTGTGAAGTTTACAGCTCTTCTGTTTGTAATTCAGTTTTGAAACTTTGCAGAGAGGTTTGAAGTAGAAATACTGACCTACTGTATGTCTGAAATTAAAACTCTGAAATACGAATAGAAGGCCAGAAACTTTACACTTCCGGCTACTTCCGGAGGGAATATCATATAAATTTGATTGTACTCATCTATTATACAACAGATACAACTCCTCAGTTGCCTCAGTTGAATACTCAGAATTCATTAAAGAGTGGTCAATTTGATGATTAATTTTATTAAATGAATTCAGAGTATTCAACTGCGGAGTTGTATAATAATAATAATAATAATAATAATAATTTTATTTCGATCGTTGGCTTTACAGCATAGATCACGTCAGATTTGTTACATAAATCATACATAACAGGTACTTAAATCTAATTAAAATTACCTAAAATTAACATACATAGGTTTACATAAATAATTTTAAATAAATTTGCACTATTAACATAGTATATATGTATTGTATTATTCATTATTATCAGGTTCTTTAATCTTGATGTTTTTTTTTTTTTGTTTTTTTTTTTTAATATTTAAAAATAGTTGAAGTTTTCAATATCACTTTCACTCTTTTTAATATAATTGTTTTATTATCTCCACATATGATTTCTTGATGCACTATTAAATAGATCACATAACACTTTGCACTATAGTTCACATAACACTTTGATGGTCAGATATTAAATTTGTTTACTATCTTTATTTCGGAGCCATAGATAAAGATAACATTTTTTGTTTATGTTGATCCGTAAGAGCAACGTTCCAGTTTGCAACATCCTCCTGCGTTATTTTTGATTTTTCATCATAAAAATCTTTTATGTTATAATATTCTTTTTTGATTAATATAGTTTTTAATTTATTTTTAAATACATTATCACTAATTTCATCCCTCAATGACTCGGGTAAAAAATCATAGATTTTATGAGTTTGGTAATATGGATTATTTTTATAAAAAGCAGATTGATGCTTTTTTATTACAACTTTGGATTTGTTTCTGGTATCATAAGGAGAAATGTCGGAAACTTGAGCGTATGACTCTGGGTGTAATCTTTTATACATTGCACAATTCAAGATGTAAATACTGGGTAGAGTTAACACTTTCAAATCATAAAAATGTGTTCTACAGGTATCCATCTTTTTAAAACCTTTTATTGTTTTCACAGATCTTTTTTGTAGTATAAATAAACGATTTAGTACAGCATTATCACTTCCCCAGATTATGATAGAGTAGCTTAAATGGGAATATACATTTGCGTAGTAAACTGAGAGCAGTGTATCGTCTGAGACTAATCCTCTCAATGAATAGAGTAAAAAATTTCCACGATTAATTTGTTTTGAAAGTTCATGAAGATGAACATCCCAGTTTAATGTATTACTAATATTAAGCCCTAAGAATTTTGTGTCAGTGGCTTCTTTAATTGACTTGCCATCTAATTTAATATTAATATTTACATTTTCTTTATTAGTAGGCAAATGGAATCTGAGAAAAATAGTTTTATCAATATTTAATAATAAACGATTGTCATTACACCAATTTTCTAGTTGTTGTACAGTATTATTTGCTTTTCTCTCTAATTCGACCACTGACTTTGCTGATATCCTGGCATTGGTATCGTCAGCATATTGCTCTACACTATCAGCATCTTTTAGATAAGATGCCAGATCATTAGTCGTAAAATTGTATATTCGGGGGCCTGTCTTACTGCCTTGAGGAACTCCTAGGGTAATAGGTTTAAGAGCTGATTTGTAGACATGATTTAGGTCTCCATTTAATTCAGATCTTAGTTCGACATACTGGTATCTGTCGGTAAGATATGAATTAAAAAGCTTTATACTGTTCTCTTCGCAACCCATTGAGCGAAGTTTGGAGATAAATATATCAGGGGGGAGGCAGTCAAATGCTTTTGAAAAATCAAAAAATAGACCCAGTGAATATTTTTTTTGTTCTAAGTCATCATAAATTGGGTTAATGAATTCAAAAATGGCTGTAATTGTTGATTTATTTACTTGAAAGCCATGTTGAGTTGGAGATATTATTTGATATGTTTTTTCGTAGACAGCAAATTGATAGTCTATTACTGCTTCGAATATTTTTGAAAAAACTGATGACAAGCTTACTGGTCTATAATTTTGTAGGTTACTTTTGTCTCCTTTTTTATGTAGTGGATTTACTTTTGATATTTTTAAACACGACGGGAAAATTCCCGCCAAGATTGATTCATTTATTACGTAAGAAAGTGGGACTGCGATTAATTCTGCACAATATTTAATAACTGTATACGGTACCTCATCAGGTCCCGCTGCACTTTTATTAGGAAGATTTTTCATAATTTTTAACACATCAGTATAGTGAATCGTATTAATTTTAAAAAGAGGTGCTTTAGTATTGGGGGTTGAATTATTATTTAAGTTATTATTATTATTTAAATTATTATTATTTAAGTTATTATCACATTGAGATGGTCTTTCGCCATATTTTGCAGCAACCATGTTTTGGGGGGTATTAACAAAATAATTATTACATTCATTACATATTGATTCCGGATTTGTAATCGTATCATTATTTACAATCAATTCAGATATTGAGTTTTTACTTTTTTTATTACAATTTGTTGTATTTTTCACTATGTCCCATGCTGTTTTTACTTTATTACTAGACTCTTTCATTTTTTTATCATTTAAATTTTGTATTGCCATTGATACCTTAAATTTATGTAATTTAATTTGTTTTTTATATTCAGGCATTAATGATGGATCTGTATATTTAGCTGTAATATACATATTTTTAAGATTGCAGCTTTCTGCAACTAATTCTGGATAATATTTAATCCATTCTGGAGTGGATTTTTTATTATGTATTTTTTTTTTAATTTTTGGAAAAGCTTCGTTAAAATGAAACATAAATATTTCCAAAAATATTTTCCATTTATGTTCAGCATCACCGTCATCCATTAGTGCAACCCAGTCCTCCCTGAGTAATAATTGCAAAAACAAGTCTTTATTTGCTTGGTCAAACACTCGGGTTGTTCTATATTTTGCTTTTGCGTCAGAGGAATTTTTACATAATAAAGGGAGGGCTATAAAAATGGTGTTGTATTTGTGGTCGCTTAGGTTAGTTATTTTAGTTTCAGGAAATGATAACAAATCTAATTTATTGCAAATTAAATGGTCAATAAGAGTTGATGACTTTTTGTTATCATGAGTAGGTATGTTATTAACCATATTTAAATTATATGTTTGTAATAAATCAATATATGCTGTACTTGTAGCATTATTTAAACTTATATCGATATTCATATCACCACCTACAAATATAATATCATTTTTATTTTTTACAAATTTCTGCAGTGTGTTTTCAAATTCATCTAAAAAAGTGAAAACATTTGATGACGGTGATCTATACACTGAGAAAAAATATATGTTACATGATGTCGTTTTAATTTTCCCCCCACAACATTCATAATTTTTTTCACATACATTTATATCAGTAACTGGGTCAATATTAATTGTATTTTTAGCAAATAGTGCAACACCACCAGATTGTCTCTTGTTTTTTGTCCTTGAAAAATTTGAAATAAGATTATAATTTTTAAATTTAATTGTTTTAATTTCATTTTCTCGAAGTCCATGCTCAGACATTAAGATAATATCAATATTTTCTCTTTCAAGTTCTAATTCAAACGAAGGTTTCTTACGTTTGCTTATATGTTGAATGTTAATTTGCATGATTTTAAATTTACATGGTGTTGTGCTATTTGCTTTTGACAAATTACTGTTGGATATTTTATCTAATATTGGTTTTGAGGTATAATTTTTAGTCTTTCTTTTTGTTTTTTTAGGTTGGAGAAAAAAGATTTTGCCTCCTCATAATCATCTTCATCTAAGTCTGACGAGTCTGAATCCGAACCGCAATTCGAGTAGTTTGTGACCGTCAAATTAACGGATTCATCAAACATCTCTGTAAGATCAGGATACAGACTCGCAAAGCCAGGATTATGATTAGAGGCTGTATTATATACAGTATTTTTAGGCTCAAAATTTGATACAGTATCATTACTTACATAATGCGAGCCATCACTCAATAAATTTAAATAGTTTTTACTCACTGGTTTGTTATCATAGTCCACAGTGTTCTCTTTTTGTGCTTGTCGTTCTTTTAACCATATTTTTGGGGGGAGACCCCTGCATGGGGTGGCCATCTGCAATGGGTTTCTCTTCTGAGAAAAACTATTGGTGGTGGGCGTGGAATTTGGGGGGGTGTCCTCACTGCGGGGGTCATTCACCAGGGATGTGACCACCTTGCTGGTTTCGTTGTTGTCGGGGACGGGCGTCGGGGGTGTGCCCTCACTGTTGGGGGCGGCCATCAGATATATGATCATCGTGCTGGTCTCATTGTTGGGAGGGGGCCTCAGGGGTGTGCAGGATGTGACCACCATGCTGGTCTCGTTGGGGGCAGGCCTCGGGGGTGTGCCCTTGCTGCTGGGGGTGGTTACGAAAGATGTGACGACCGTGCTGGTCTCGTTGGGGGCGGGCCTCTGGGGTGTGCTCTTGCTGCTGGGGGCGGTCACCAAAGACTTGACCTCCGTGGTGGTCTCGTTGGGGGCAGACCTCGGGGGTGTGCCCTTGCTGCTGGGGGCGGTAACCAAAGACTTGACCTCCGTGGTGGTCTCGTTGGGGGCAGACCTCGGGGGTGTGCCCTTGCTGCTGGGGGCGGTCACCAAAGACGTGACCTCCATGCTGGTCTCGTTTGGGGCGGGTTTCGGGGGTGTGCCCTTGCTTTTAGGGACGGTCATCAAGTTCACCGTGCTCTTTTCATTGTCGGGGGCGGGCTTCGGAGGTGTAATTGTGGGAGTGCTCCTGCCCCCAGAAGCTGTTAATGAGTGTGAGACTATGGTGCTCTTCTTACTCCTAGGGACTGTCACCAGAGGTCTGAGTGCAATGGCATTGAATGCAGCATCCACATGGTCTGAGAGAAGACATGGTTTTGGTAATGTACGAGGGTTTCTGTGAGGTTTGTAGTAAACATTCATGATAATTTCTGTGTCAGCAAAAATTTCTTGAATTATTGACCTCACTTCTGGCCACGACTGTTTGTCCAGGCCACATGCTAGACGTGGGATGGCAACGTAGCGGACACCCAGTCTAACACATTTCGTTTTGAATTCTGAAATTGCTTCTCTGACGTCATCAATAGAAGGAATTTCTGTTGATTTCTCTTTGGTGATGAGGTAGAAAATAAAACGTTTTCCATCTCTTAACACTGCTACTTGTCCTTTTTTTTTCATCATGTTGATTAGTTTTTGTACTCTGCCGAATTTGTCGCGGAATGGGATAGCGATTCCTGCTGACATACTGAAATCTTCCCCGACACAGTGACCTAGTGAGAAGTGTGAGGGGGCAGAAAAGAGACACTGATTTTCAGGCATCTCCGTAAACTTAAATGGACGTCGAGGACGAGTATGACTTACAGTTTTTGGATGAGTTGCATCAGATTCTTCTAGTTTGCTTAGGACACTGAATGGATTAATTGATAAGAAGTCGGGGATGTTGTTGTGATTGTCATTAATTTTGAATTTTTTGGGCGTCTTATTATCATTCTTAACATCAATCCACTGAGAAGTTGTAGCTTCCATTTTGTTTAATTGGTCAGATTTTAATTTATTTTGTAATCTTGGGGGTAAATTCAGTTGGGAATTCCTCAGATTCTTTTTCTTCAAATTTTGATTGTTGACATTTTCTAATTGTTGAATTGGCCGAGAGATGGCGCCACCATGCAAGACAGGGGGAGAAGGCGCGGATTTTGGAGGTGAATTTGAAGTAGAATTACCGTTATTTTTCAATTTGCAATTTTCAGTATTTGATGCATAAATTGAGCTAGTATCATGCACACTTTTACTTTGTAAATTTTGGATCATGCTGTTTTGTTGAGTGTTGTTAATTTGATCAACACCTTCTTGTAATTTGCTTAGTTTGACGTTAAAATCTTGTAGATTTTGTGTGATTTGCAATTGAAATTTATTATTATTACTTACAGTATTTGTGAGTATTGATTGGTTTAATATCAGTAGCTGTTGCAGGTTGATGGGGTTGATATTATTGAAGTGAGGGAATTGTGCTGGTAGTGGTGCAAATTGTTGTAAAGGAGGCACAAAAAATGGTGGTAGCTCTGCGTTGTTGTATGTAGGTCTAGAGGACGCCATTTTCGTGTGCTATCTCTTCGTAAGAATGATGCACTTAAGTTTTCACTAATTTGCACTGTGTTTATAGCGAAGATAACACTCACTGTAACAATCCTTATATTAACATATAATTTGATCACAAATTTAGCACTGAAATTGAAGATTTTACATACTTTTTTTACTAAAATACACGGACTAAATTTTGATTACTACTCTGGCGGCAGGAACTAAAACTAAAACTAAAAAATGAATACTATTAGATCTGGATCCTTATAATTTCTTATATATTATATCTGGTAAGTGCTTTGATCCTCTTAAATTTTGTTTTACGAGTTAAGCATTATAGTATTAGAACAATTTATTTAATGTAGTAAATTGCATTAATATATTATCAATATAACTGACACTTGAATTTGTATTAAAAACAAAAACTGAATTTATAATTAATTAATTAAAGTAGAGTGATCATTTTTGAGTATGCCGACATAATGAACTTTTTACAGTGAAAAACGTCTTTTGAGACCTCCCTCTACATCATACAATGTTTTTTTCACCACCTTACCGGCATAACTTTCGAGATAATTCAAATTTAAAATCCCATCTGATGCATGTTAAAAAAGTGCAAAATCAGACCATTTTTCACAAAATCGTATTTTGCTTGAAAATGAAGCAGACATGTTGTTCTCAAAAACTTCTATTTAGTAACTAGGGTTCCCAAGGAATGTTTTTATGTATTGAAAAGGATGCCTCACCGGCCATTTTGAATTTTAAACAAGACTGACAAATGTGAGATTCGTCAGTTTCTAAGTTTTCATTGAATTGTTCCCGCCGACAACGTATCATGTTAAATTGAATTTACAGCAATAATTTTAGTATTACAATAAAAAAAAATTTCAGACTGCGAACTAATGAATGATATAGATTGTGTTAATATGGAATACGAACGCATTAGACATGAATAAATCTACTGATCAAAAAGATCCAGGTTCAAAACTTGTGAGCGGCGAACTTTTTACATTTTTTTTTTTCTCTCGCTCCATTGAGTCCATTGCTAGGAATTTGCCTCCCATAATTAATAAATTGTTTTCATGATGTTTCGAGCTCTTTTTCACGCCTAATAACGATTTTAAAGTTTTGATCACTCCACTTTGAATGCGGGGTTGAAATACCCCCCCCCCTCATGTTGAATCCTTTTTGGGGTGTTTTTCCCTTCCCCTCCCCCTCCGCCCCTCAAGTTATATTAGTTAAGTATACATAATTATGAAATATGTAGCTTTGAAAAAAATGTCAACTTACTTTTTATGCGTCCGTTCCCTTGCGATCAACTCACTGTAAATATTATATAGAGGATACTTATAAATGACGTTTTATTTAATTTAAGTTCACAAGAAAGTGTAATGAACTACGTCCCATACACACGTTACATAGTATTTTTTAGACCAAAATCATTTATGATTATTTAAAATTTAGATAACTTTTATTTCACGTGTCCAATATAATATATAAATGAGAATATGCGTCCGATTGAAATAAACTTTACTTAGCTTTAATCTGAACTGTGCAATCATTTGTACCCTGCTAAATTTTTTTGTGTGGACGGAGGTTTAGTGGTTCAAAGCAAGGAGGAGCATGAAACAGAATGAAATAGAAACAGATGGATTAATTGCGTGCGTGAAACAATATATGCAGTGACAAGTCTTTAAAATTGATTTGCAACTGACATTTAGTACATGTAACCAACACAGCTAAAACTTACTTCAAAAAAATTGGAATTAACAACAAGATACGACACACCCATGTATAGTCAATCATAACTGTCATTTATAAGTATCCTCTATAATATTTACAGACAGTGAGTTGATTGCAAGGGAACGGACGCATAAAAAGTAAATTGACATTTTTTTCAAAGCTACATAATAATGTATACTTAACTAATACAACTTGAGGGGCGGAGGGGGAGGGGAAGGGAACAACACCCCAAAAAGGATCTGACATGAGGGGGGGGGGGAGTTGAACCCCCCCGTTCCTCTGCTCCGTCTCACCATAATACAATAGCATGAAAAAATTATATAATTTTAAAGTTTTTCCCTCCAAGTAAGGAGTGTTTCATATGTCCACCAACAGATGGTGATACAAATGGAATGTTTTTAAAACACGGTAATTAATTAATTAATTAATTAATTAATTAATTAATTAATTAATTATTTAATTAATTAATTATAAATTCAGTTTTTGTTGTTAGTACAAATTCAAATGTCAGTTATATTGATAATATATTAATGCAATTTACTATATTAAATAAATTGTTTGAATACTAATGCTTAAGGTAGAGATAATACGGATCAGCTGGCCCAATGCTAAAAAAATCCCATTCATAAAAATTATGAAAAAAATTTAAAGTGTTCTCCTCTACATCCCCTATCAGTAGGTAAAATATCAGGTATACAAAAACGAGCTAGTTTTCGAGTTATTAATTTTTAAAGTTGACCAATTTAACGTGGAAGTTCTATTTCTCCATGTTAAATTAGTCAACTTTAAAAATTAATAACTCGAAAACTAGCTCGTTTTTGTATACCTGATATTTTACCTACTGATAGGGGATGTAGAGGAGAACATTTTAAATTTTTTTCATAATTTTTATGAATGGGATTTTTTTAGCATTGGGCCAGCTGATCCGTATTATCTCTACCTTAACTAGTAAAACAAAATTTAAGAGGAGCAACACACTTACCAGATATATTTATTATATTATTTATACATATATATATATATACACACACACATAAAATATATATATAATTATATAATATATATCTTCTGTATATAATTGTTTATTTTATATACTATAGATTTACCATGCTTTGGTACTATGAAATTATGATCTCCATTTTTGTTCAATAGCTTAATTATTATGAGGAGCCATCAATATTTCACAATGACTATAGCTAACTAGTTAAATATAGAAAAGGGTTGTATACACATTTAACCAGTTAATTATTATACCAAAATAGAGGTACATTTTATGTGTATTTACAGTTTTTTTTATGGAAGCAAAGTGTTGTTTTTTGTACCATATACTATACTATCATATACATATATAACACAAATATTTATGGTTACATATAATAGGGACATAAGAAATTTTGCTGACAAAATTTGATTGTCTTTTCGAGTCTCAAAATTAAATTGAAATTTAACCTTGACCTTTACTCCAGCTAACTATCGGTACCTGTGGTTCCAGCATCAAGTGCAGGCACTCGAGGCGCTACAGCAGTTGATTGCTGTTTGATCCAATTGAGATCCTCATAGAACCGTGGATCTGCAATACGAAGCATGGAGCGTTTGTATGCATGGTAATACACTGCTGAACCTGCAACAACAAGTAAAGACATTTTTGTTTGTTTGTTTGTTTGTTTGTTTGTTTGTTTTTTTTACAAAAGGGTAGTACCTAAAAGCCACAGAAAAAATTTAAAACAATAAAATTATTCCAGACGATTTTTGTTAATTAATTTTTTTTAATTTCCAGCATAGGGCTTTCTCATGGGGAGAGCCAAACTAAAAACTTAAATAAAAAAAAAATCGGCTGGAATAATTGTTTTGAAATTCTGTGGCTTTTAGGTACTAAAATCTGTCTAAAAAAAAAATTCAGAATTTTTGTGCGCCAAAGAAAATGGAGGCTTATGACGTCAAGATCAATGATTGGTTGCGCTTGACCTATCATGGCACTTGACGTCGTAAGCCCCAATTTTCTTTGGCACGATTTTTGAATGCCAACTGCTGAGCTGGTGGAAGGCGAAGGGTGGTGACATTTTTTTTGGTGCACAAGTAAGTTTGACATTATTTATAAAACGATAAAAATATAAAAGCTGAAGCTGTTCCTCTCCTTTAAAAAATAGTACTTATCATTTGCATTTAAAAATAAATACGCCTATTACGCCTAAATACCCTCTGTCTTGTAATTTGTAATGATATGGTTGATTGAAGGATTTGGGGAAAGTAAAAGGGATAGAAGCATAGGGGTGTTAATCAACTCACAGAAACGATGTGCTGCATAAAGGGGCAGCATTCCATGGGGCCAGAGCAAGTGCTGTGGTGCATCCCAGCGCTCAGTCAGAGTCCAGGAGTGCAGAGCAATGCTCAATGTCAGGTACACAAAGCACAGGAGCACTGAGACGCCAAACCTGCGTGCCAGGATACCCACTAGGCCAGCCTGTCATCAGACCAAGTTCTTTTATCAGTTAACACTTTGATATGAATGCAAAGTTAATAAATTTAAAGAGTCTAGATAGAAATGGTAACAAATAGTTTCTCTAACAATAAGTTGAGCTATATTTTGTGTTTCCTTAATGAGAGTTAAATAATTTGTTCTTATTATTTTTTAATTTGTTCAAATTAAAAAATTCTGCGGACAATGGAACCCCAAAATAAAAGGACACAATACATGTATTGTATTTGAATTTTGAAGTGTGGTATATTTCTAATCCCAAAGGCCAAATATTTATACAAAGATAATAATAAAAAAAATGTACAACTAATATTGTTAAAATTATATCTTAAACCTTGCTATCATTAAGTTAAAACTCTCATTAAATGGTTTAATTTTGCTTTTTAACTTGCTGAATATAAAATTTAGTGTATGTATTATGCATTCTATAATACAAAAGTGTTCTAAGATCTGTTAGACTGTATGCAGTTCAAAATCTCCCGCTAGAATTTAAAGTAAAAAATTTGTTATAAATACTGAATTACTGTACTGCAGGGCAGTCTGCTACAGGCCGTCTTACCCCCCACCACTCTTTTTATTAGTCGGCCGACTGAGCGGCCGGTTTACATGCATTCTTACGGGAGAGAGACCTCACTTTGCGCCCGGATTATAGCGATTTCACGGTATCTAGAAATTTGAAATTAAAAGTAAGTAAATGCTCATAGAGTCTAATATTGCTCAACAACTTCTTTTTACCCGCAAAAATAATATTAATACGTTTAAATATGACCTTTATAAACCGGACGACTAGTATAAAAAAAGTCTAAGCCCATTTCTAAAGCGATGACGTAATATAGACTTTTTATATATTTTGCATGACTGTGGAATTGGACTCTACCTTAATGTGAATATTTACATTATTTTAACATCAAATCAAGTTAATTCCTATAATCAAAATATTTATGAAGGTTGATTTTCTGTTCATTTGTGGTTTTGATATTCTGTGACGTCATACTATATTACCAAACTTATAAGTTATAACTCGGTTCCCGCCTTGCGTTTTTCTCGAAAAGTATGATATTTATCAAATAAATAAAAATAACAGTGTGTAGAAAAAAATAATTCAAGGACATCAGACTACAATTTACTTTCATTTTTCCACGTAAATATTTTAAAATAAATATTTTCTCACACGGAGGACCCATTTACTTTTAAAAATCCGGCCGACTAATATCAGTGAGATGACAGTCGAAAATCCATGTGAGACGGCCTGTAGGAGACTGCCCTGTGTACTGTAATCATCAAATTTAAATTTCCTAGCTTCTTACAAGAATAATTGCAAGAGTAATTGGAGGTCATTGCATGCATGCAAAAATCAACAACATAAACTTATGCATATTCTATACACTAAATACAAAAATTTGTTCAAGCAAGATGCTGTTTTACCTGGAAAACGAATGTAGAGAAAAAACTCAAAAAGATGAGGATAATTGAAAAAATCTGACACATATCTTGGATTCTGTGGAAGAAGAAATAACATTTATATTAATGTACATTGCAGAGTAGAAAATTTAGCTGAACTGTACTGTACCAGCTATTAAAGTAGAGTGACCGATTTAATTTTTTTGAATATTTTATTTTCTAAAAATAGTTTAACTTGCCCCCTATTGGGAAATGAAAACCAAAAAATTCCATCTCAAATAGCTTCACCACAAAAAAATCCCAAAGTTGGTGTTTCGGAGGCCTTTGACATGCATCCTTATGGAACAGAAAACTGCTTTTTACTCCAACTTCGTCTGAACTATGGTACCAATTAAAAAATACGTACGCAATCTATGATGAATTCTTTAATGGATTTTCAAAAAAAAAAAAAAAAAAAAAAAATACGGAGCTGTTTTTCCGGAAAAAAATAATGAAATTTTTGCGGGTTAATTCCCATAAGGATTTTCAAGATTATTTTGGCTCCGTAATTTTTTTTTTTATTTGAAAATCCATTAAAGAATTCATCATAGATTACGTACGTATTTTTTAATTGGTACCATAGTTCAGACGAAGTTGGAGTAAAAAGCTGTTTTCTGTTCCATAAGGATGCATGTCAAAGGCCTCCAAAACACCAACTTTGGGATTTTTTTGTGGTGAAGCTATTTGAGATGGAATTTTTTGGTTTTCATTTCCCAATAGAGGGCGAGTTAAACTATTTTTAGAAAATAAAATATTCAAAAAAATGAAATCGCTCACTCTACTTTAAAGTATAATGATAGACATGCATGAACATTTTCTCTCAAAATGAGTAACCCTTGACTAAGTTAATAACTTAATACCTGAAGGTATAAGGGTTGTACACTGGCGGCCAAGCTATATATACCTCCCATCAAACAATACATACCACAAATCAATGGAAAAGGTGCAATGTTGCCATTACGGTGGCACACCTGGAGCCATACAATAGCGGCACTGCACTATTTGGCAACATAGCTTAATTTTCTGTGATTTTACCTTATTTCATTGTCTGATGACACTCATGTTTGATGGGAGGTTCAGCACCTTGGCCTCCAGTGTACCCTATAATTAATTTGCACTTTAGTTATACAGTCAACCGGGGTAACTTTGAAAGCCCGGGGTAACTTTGAAAATGAGGAAAATAAAGATTTGTGATTTTTTATAGACCAATCTAATGTGTACACTGAAGTTTTTTCTCACTATATGGTAGGAACATGTTATTAGCTAATAGAGAAAAATAGATTTAAGGGTTGCAGTTGATAAATTGGAGATAATTATTTTTTTTTACTGAAGAATGAAAAATGTGACCAAAATAAGAAGCCTGGAAATAAGCCATCCACAAGGTAAGCAAATACAAGTTGGAACTTGTAATGCTATTCAGTGTTATATTTCCACCCTTCTTAACACATGTACCAAAGGATTTGAAATTTTTCCTGTAACTTTTTTTTTTATGAATTTTTACTTTCAATGGGGTAACATTGAAGGGCTCGGCGGGGTAACTTTGAAGGGCTTTAGAAAACATCACTATTTACTAAAATGAAGCTTTAAAAAGAATCTGATACAAAATTTAGTGCACAAATCATACTATATAGCATTGCATCATACATTTCAATTAATTTTGAACTACTTTTTTCTCTTTTTAGTCCACCACAATGATTTTTAGCACTTTATTCTGGTCCGGTACTCCGTGGCGGAGCCAGAAAAAAGTTCCAAAAAAAGTCTTCCATCTTTCAGAATGTTTCTCCCATGAGAAGTGAGTAGGGGAAAGTGAACCCACCCATTGCCCATGTATTTCTCTATGTACCACAACATCAATTGGGGGGGGGGGGGGGGGAATTGTCTATGCCATTACCTGTAAATAACGGTACGTACTATTGTTTGACATTAAAACTATATTTGTCTCATTTCATGCCTGAACATTTTTAAGACTCAGTTACTGTTAAATTAATTTATTAATTTTATGATAAAGGTATTAGAACAGAACTACAATCATACTAATTAAATTTTAATTTCAGATTCATTAAGAAATCTCTTACGGACTACCGGTAGGCCTGATTCGAGTACAGAAGAGATCAACAAATACAAAGAGTGTATACAATCAAGACTGCACTGATGAAAATTTAGACCTACCAGTAGGTCACCTAGCCATCACCCCCCCCCCCCCCCCCCCATGGAACCCCTTTTGCCTTCAAGTAGAACCAGGCAACCAAGCCACTGCCTCAAGTTATATTGCTCCTCGTCGGAGTATGAAAGTCAGAGTGAGTCCTCTAAAAATCTTGGGATGGAGGGGTACAGGGACTAGAAGGAGCAGTGGGTGGGAGTTTTTTGAACTTAAGAACTATTCTAGAGGTGACCTAAAGTATGGACTCCCCCTCCCTCCCCTTCCCCCCTGTCTACAGGTGGCATCAAGTAAAAGTGTGTCTCCAGCACATTTCTCCAGGTCTGAAGTCAGAGTGAGTCAGCTGAGTCTGGTGGGGTTATGGAAGATGGAGGGGCAATGGGTGGTATATTTAGTTAACACGAATGACCCCAACCATGCATGACCTCTCCCCTCCCTTGCCTAAAGATGGCACTAGGTAAGAGTGAAGAGTGTCGACATTCCTCGTCTGTTGCAAAGTCAAGAGTAAGTGATCAGAGTGTGAATGACAAAAAGAGCTCAAACAATGATGACAAAAAATTACAAATGGGAATAACACAGATTATATATAGTGACAAAAAAAAAAAAAAAAACATGACCCTGTCTACAACTGACAAGTGAGCTCGTCACTGGGATTAGCGACTTGGCGACGGAACTGAGGCTTCACCTCTGGAACTTATCTGCTTGTCAATTTAAAGAAGATGTATTGTGATATTCAAAATGGTTCAACTATATGTTCATAATTGAACAGCCAACTGACCAAGGACTTCAAGTTCTCTGTTAACCATCCGAATACTATTCCGGAAATGATGTCAGTTCAAGCCTGAACATGAAGAGAAGAAATTTATAAAAAGTTTCAATTTAACTTTTTAAATTATTCTGCATTCTTATAAAATTATTAATGTTTGTAAACATATATGACACAATATTGGGGGACATTCACAAAGCACTTTAACCCCAACTTTAGCCCCAAGTTTTATCCCTGGTACTAAACCAGGGGCTAACCATGTCTAGCTCCTAGTTTAGTACCAGGGATAAAACTTGGGGCTAAAGTTGGGGTTAAAGTGCTTTGTGAATGCCCCCCAATATGTTCAGAGAGAAAAATAAATAAATAAAATGAATGTTTAAAATATTTGGAGGATTTTAATTAATTACTGTAATTAATTATCTAATTAACCTTTAATTAACTGCAAATAATGGTTTAATATGATACTAAGTTACTGAAAAATATGTCCAGAACAGTAAATTACATGGTAGGACACATTAATAAAAAAATTACACTTTTAAGTTGCTTGAATATAAGTGTCCGCAAGGCCCTTCAATGTTACCCCATTGCCGGGGTAACTTTGAAGGGCTTGTTTTAATTTTTTTTTTACAGTTAATAATTGGGGCAAAAAAAATTTACAAACATTTTTAGACATCTCTAGCTAAGTTACACAACTGGTAATTTTTTTATTTGCCAGATATTTTTTTTTTAAAAGTTATGATCAGAAAGGTAGTAAAAACCCTTCAATGTTACCCCGGTTGACTGTATTCCTAAATTTGTTTCTCCTATTTAACCAATGTATTTCATTTTTATAATGTACACCTTGCTGACCTTTTTTATACCCAAGAGAAAATTAAATAACACTTTAAAACAGCTCAAAGTTGTTAGTACAAAATAGTATCATCAGTTGATCCCTAAATGGCCCAAAGGATTTGCCAATACTGGATGGATCACCATTTTTCTAATATCTTCTATTACGTATTCCGATTAAGTTAGGTTGTGGAGGTCTATTTGTGGACGGCTGAGGTAAGCATGCTCATGGCATCATCTTAATACTCTAATATGGTATTCACAGTATGCAGCAGGAGTATAATAACCCTAAATACAAATGAACAGGAACATATTACTATGCTGGAATATGGATGTAACAAAAGTGAGATCCATACAGGGAGAAAGGAAAAGAGCTAGAAAAGTTACACTACAGAGAAGAGCTGCAGGACAAGTAATAGGAAAACTAGAAGATGGAGGCTGGTGAGTGACTGAAAGGAAATTTACAAGGAAAGAGAGAGTGTAACACAATTGCTAAGAGAACTGGACTGCACTTCACTGGAGAAAAGACGGAGGCAAATTAGGCTGACCACAATCATACAAGATTACCAGAAATATGAGAGGATGGGAGGAGACGAGTGGAAAAGTTAAAACGGGAAGAGGTGACCAGATAAGTGAAAACTGGAGTATCAGGGAAGTATTAATAGCGACTAGGGAAAGTATTCATTTATGTATTATTAGAAGAACTATGAGGGAGTGGAACATATATACTGTACTAGATGCTGAGGATGTGTCGGTGAACAAAAGGTTGGGGGAAGTCCAGAGGGGAGTGGTGGCCATGGGGGGCACCAAACCTGGAGCCATGGTGGAGTAACTACAAATGCCACAATATGAATCATAATTTTTTTTTATACTGTAATTGCCTCACGTCACTTCTCCACAGGGATTTTTTCCTTTGGGGGTGGTGTTGCTTACATACTGTACAAAAAAATTCTTCAACTTACATAAAAACTACGAGGAGAACAATACTTTCTTGGCGTACAAAATCTGAAAGGCCATTTATTGCTAAATCTACAATTAGTAAAAAACTTTGAACACAGAGCATGGTAGCGTAGCGAGTAGTAGAGAGTTTCATGTTTGTTTTGTATTTTCTACTCTAATTCGTGTAATATTGTACTGTACAGTGTATTCATACAGTATAGTGTCTCTTTGGTATAATGAAGTATGTATTTTATCATAGAGTGTACTGTATCCAGATCCAGATACAGTGCTGTATCCATATGAATAAACTTCACAAAATCCAAAACTCGTTAAGAGACTATAAATGAAGTAAACCATATACTGTACTACAATTTGGATTTGAAAAAGTGACACACACACACAGATCACAATGAATTTTCTTAGACGATAGTTTAATTTGCATCACGAGCGCTTAAACTGATACTAAACCCATGAAAATGTAAAAATTCACTAAATTCGCATTGTACATAATTAATATTTTCCTGATTTTCCATGTTTTCATTGTTTGTTTACGTTCTGAAGAGGTTGTCATGACAACCAGGGCAGCTGCGGCAGGTCAAGGCAGTAAAAAGCATAGAGAATGGAAAAAAGAACTAACAGTGGACAGCCTTATAGTTTTAACGTTTTAAGGCTGAAAAAAGAATAAGAATATAGTTGTATTCTTATTTCTTATGTATGTTGTTGCAAGTGCTGTTGTACGGGTTTTACCTGTACATACTTTTACATAGAGCATAGAGCGTAGAGTTATCTTGGGTCTTGGGTTGGGGTTGTACTTGTACTGTACCTTTCTTTTTATTTGTCTTTCTCGTGAAAACGGTGAAAACCTGAAAAGTGAAAAGTGACAATCGATATTAACATATGCAAGCATTCAAAAAACGGTATAAGATCCGATTGAGAGATTTTTTGGTTATTTTGATTTGTGACTTTACCATTCTATTCTAATTGCTGTTTCTATTACATTAAATTGATTGACGAACCAAAATGTAAACATTTTATTTTCTGTGTAGCATACTGTATAGCGAAGTTATTATTCATTTATAAAACATGCTGTGAGAGCTGCTATTACCAGCTTGTGTATGCATACAGTAGCTGGTAGCTTGCTAACTCGAGACTAGGCTTCGTTCGGTCTACGTACAGTATAATATAATACAGTATATTATATGCATTCACTGTAAGAGACTTTAAAAATGGACCTTGAAGAAGCCTTCATGTGTTTGACCGACGATGCCTGTGTGCTCGAGGTTTACACATTGCCTCAAGAATTTACCATTACAGGTATGCATACAGTACAGTACGAGCCCCGGTTGTTATTGTGTGCATAATATGCAGCTACATATGTGCAGCAATGCTGCATACTATCGATTAAAATAATATTGTCTAATAACTTGTCTAACGGTCTAATTTGGGGTGATTCCCTCTGGTCTTTGCCACTGTTGACCTATAGTATGTATAGTACTGGAATCTAGGTGGCCGTAAAGAGCATCTCATGCAGGCCCCTTAAATTTTATTCCCATACCAGGTATGCATACATACAGTGCATAGCCCAGTAATGGAATTTAGCCCTGTTTTGGTCCAGGCCTGCTTTTGGGCTCCTTTGAGACAAAAAAATAAAATAAAAATAATAATAAAATTAATGCGGTTAATGTGTCTACGCCACGATGGCTCGCAAAGGGTTTGCTTGTCTCAAAACCCTCTTAAACAACTCATAACTCTCCGCTTCAACAACTTCTGCCTTCAGCAAATTCCACTTTCTTACAGTCCTGTTAATGAAGGAATATTTTCCCACATCACTTCTACTGCCGACAAAATCCAACTTCCAACTGTGATCACTCCTTCCAATGTAAACACCTCTCTTAATACGAGAGCTCAACTCCCTCCAACCCTCACTACTTCTTGTTATTTTATACATAACACCAAGTCTACAATTATCCTTCTCTCCTCCAGCAACTTTCACCCAAATTTATCAATCATCGCAGTTACACTCTCAAACTCTTTTCTGACCTCCTTTCCATCTCCCACCAACTTCCATCTTCCCATACGCCCCATAACTCTTCTCGCTGCTCTTCTCTGCACCTTCTCCAACTCCTTCACCCCAACACTCCTGTATGGATCCCAAACACTGCATCCATACTCAAGCATCGGTCTCACCATGGCTCTATAAGCGCTATCTCTCACGAACATACTAGCTCCCTTCAGATTTCTCATAACAAACTCCAAGAACTTTCTACTCTTAGAAGTAACATACTTAATATGTTCATTCCACATAAATTTTCTGTGCAACACCACACCCAAATACTTGTACTTCTCAACTTCTTTCAAAACTTCACCCCCCAATATATACTGCAACACCCTCCTTGTCCTTTTCCTGCCAAACACAACCACACAACACTCGCCACATTCAACTTCATCCCATTATCATCAACCCACCCTTGCAAAATATCAAGATCCTGCTGAAGTTCAACAACGTCATCCTCACTTTCCACCTTCCTGTACACGACACTGTCATCTGCAAACAGTCTCACCTTCGACTTCACTCCTCTTGGCAAATCCTCTATATAAATCAGAAATAATAAAGGACCCAAGACACTGCCCTGGGGAACCCCTGGCGATACTCTAACATGGTCTGAAAACGCAGCTCCAACCCTAACTCTCTGCACCCTATCCCTTAGAAAATCCTCAATCAGCGACACCAACTCCTCATCTCCAACGCAGTGCCGAACCTTATTTACCAACTCCCTATGAGGCACCTTATCAAAAGCTTTTTCAAAATCCAGAAAAATCGCATGCATCTCTGCCCCAGCATCCAACACATCAGACAACTCCTGCACTAACCCAGCTAACTGTGTTTCACAAGAAAAATGCTTACGAAAACCATGCTGCTGTCCTCCAAAGAAACTTGATTCCTCCAACTCCTGCATGACAAATTTCACTACAACCTTCTCCAACACCTTTGACACCACTGAGGTCAAACTAACTGGCCTATAATTCTTGGCATCACATTTCGAACCCCCCTTATGTATTGGAATAATCCAAGCCTCCCGCCAACCATCAGGTATCTTACCTGCTGCTAAAATGACCCTAAATAAATGAACCAGATACCTGCAATGTAAACCAACATTTAATTTCAAAAATGAACATGAAATATCATCCGGACCTGACGCTTTGCCCTTCACCAAAGACATCAAAGCTCTCCTCACATCCTTAAATCTCATCCTAAACTTCCTACCTCGATTTGTACTAGCCCGTCTCTCACCCTCAACTCCATGCTCCACCCCTGTCGCTTGAAAATCATCACTTCCAGCCCCACGATTTACAGTATCCTGAAAAACAGACTGATACTGCCGTGCACATGCATTAGCCTTCTCCACCTCCGTAACATAAGTACCCAAGTCATCCTTCAACACAGGCATTTCATTGCCTGCCATTCTCAATCTCTTAATATGATGAAACATACGTCGCCTGCTTCCCACCACATCCTTTTCATCAAACATTTTCCGCATAAAATTGTCCTCTGCTACCTTCTTCGCAGTATTTAACTGCATTTCTGCTTCAACGATCACACTCTTTCGCACCTCCCCTCTCCTGTAACGCACATGCACCCTGCGCAAACGTCGCTTCCTACATCTAACCTCCTTATTATACTGTAGCGGATCCACTTCACTTGCCACCAATTTAGATGGAACACAACTTTCCCTTAATTCACAACATATGTCGACATAGGAATTCCATAATTCATTTACATTAGCTCCAACCGCTTTCCAAAGATCAAATCCATCACTTAACTCACTCTCCAAATGATCAACATCAGCCTTCCCATAAAACCATATCTTCTTTTTAACGTTCTCAGACTGAACTGATTTTCCAACAACAAAATCAACAATGGGAATCCTGTGATCACTAATTCCCCTAATCACCTGCGTATCTATCCACATTTCAGCTGGCCGAACCAAAACTACATCCAGAATATTTCTGATACCAGTCACATGCTCTCGTGTATATTCCTCAACCACCTGCACTAAATCTCTATTTAAAACTTTTGCAATCAACCTCTGACTCTCCGAGCCCCCAACTTCTCGCCTATCCTCCCAATCCACATGCGGTAAATTTAAATCACCCACCATTATTACCGTTTGCACGGGACTCAACTCATCCAACCGACCCAACAATCTTTGCAACATAAAATTATTCACTGCATCATCCCTAGGTCTGTAACCAGCAAAAATTTTAATCTTCTCGACATTCAATATAATTTCCACCCCTAGCAGCTCACAATCAGGCTCAACCCATTCAACTTTCCCCTTCAACTGCTTCCGCACAGCCACCAGAACACCGCCCCCATCTCTATTGCGGTCTCTTCTAAAAATATCATACGTCAAGAATCCTAACTCTGCATCCAAAACATCACCATCCAAACACGTCTCTACTATAACAACAACATCCGGGTCATACAACTCAACCTTGGTTTTAAATAACGTTAACTTACCAAGGATACTCCTAGCATTCAACTCCATAACTCTTAATTTACCATTATCTACGAACTGCCTCTTACCTTTAACCTCGCTACCCGCCCTTAATCTTTGCTCCCTTAATTTTCTTAATCTCCACTAGCAAGTTCTTAACTTGCCTCTCCAAGCCCTCTCTCTCCGATCGATCATCCTCGACCATCTCCTCCAATCTCATTTCCGCAGCCCGAACTGCCTGCCGAACCCTCCCATCAATTATGTTTTCTAAATTCTCAAGCAAAGCCTCTCTCTCCACCACCAACCTCTTAGCAACAGCCGAACAAACTCTACAAACCCAAAGCTCTGGCGCATCATGACCCTTCAACTCGCTTAAAGCCTCCCCATTAATTCCCTCACAATCTGCATGATACCACTTAAAGCACAGTAGATCATTACACTGCAATGCATTGATCTCCTCATCAACCACCTTCTTACAGGCCCCACACAATTTCTCAGTACTCATCACTCAAGCCCCAGCTTCCAAATGATGATACTCCAAAAATTTCCGCCAAAACATGCGAAGATCAAAAATCTTTAGTTCTTCAGGCCACCACCAGCTTCTTGTGGCGCTGAAGCGAAACTCCAACCAACTCCAACTTCCAACTCCAACTCCAAGAATCGGATTCTTTCCCTTAGCCAAGAAGGATGAGATGAAAAAACGTGCGATCTGGACAGAACCGGCAACACTGTAAGCTTTCCGGTTTCTTCTGATTAAAAAGTCCCCCTTCCGAATTTTGCTTTCCGGTTTCTTCTGATTAAAAAGTCAATTATGTCCCCCTCCCGATTTTCGCTTTCCGGTTTCTTCTGATTAAAATCTTCTATCTAGGGGTCATATAAACTTGGCAATGTTTTCACGTTTTTCACTCTCATTATTCTGGGCTGTAAGTCAGATTACAAATAAACACTAATATCACAACAATCCAGCAATTTGCAATTGAAACACAACATGCAAAACATGCACTGATACTTTAAACACCAATTTCAAATATTTTTCAACTCTCAACACTTAGCTAAATTGCATAGATCACTGAAAAATCAGCACCACACAAGGACACAACTTTGCGCCAAAAACCTAATGGGTTAATGGGTTAAAATTGTAACCCATTAACCAAATCATCCTTTTCATGAAAATTGCAACTACAGTACCGTGATAATTTTTTTACTGGTAAAAAAAAAAAAATAATAAAAACGAATTAAAAGCAGGTATTTGTTAAAAAACGTCACTTTCCATTTAAATAACATGTAAAATCCAAAACTGGAACATTTTTTTTTTCCATGTCCCTCAACACTTTTTTTTTTTTTTTTTTTTTCTACTCAAAGAGATGCCTTGACCTGGAACTGAAATTCTGATCAACTCAGTTGCTACATTCCATTGAACATGTTAATAATTTTTTCGAATTTTTAAGAACCCTAAATATGGCAGATAAAAATTATTAATAGTGAAAAATGTCTGAAGGGGGTCCGTTACCGGGCTACGTGGTGTATGCCCCAAGAGTTTGGAAAAGTCGTAAATTGAAAACATCAGATTCGTATGGGTAAATCTACAACAAGATGGCAAAACACATTTAGCAAGTGGCAATATTTAAAAATATTATACACAGTACACAATAAGAATTATTAAGACAACATCATTATTAAAATTACATACAGTACAGCTAGTATATAAAATTTCCAGAGAGAACTGTGATGATAAATACAGCATTACAGATCTTAGTTTACGTGCAGTTTGACTGCGCGCGGCGACCTTCTTTTGCTTTTTAACATGGCCAGACATACGGCTAGACATGTCTCAAAGCTAGGCGCCATAGAGTCTACAGGTAATCTAAGATCTGTTAGACTGTATAATATGTTTATTTAATTTAACATGCATACATACGTAACATGACGCTATATCCCTTTACGGGGTAAGCCAGCAGCATTATTACCTCGGCCGTCTACAAATTGCCCTTCACAGCACTCAATTCTTGCATACTCCACTTGCTTCAGAAAAACTCGTAACACTCTTTTACCTTCTACGCTCTTTATTACACTGCATACTTTTAACACTCCTGCTCTTCAACCATTCTGCAATCACATCCAACCAAACCTTTTTTGGTCTACCTAATCCTTCCATGCCTTGTACACTACCTTTAAACACCTCTTTTGCAATTCGTTCATCACCCATTCTCTCAACATGTCCAAACCAAAATAGAGTACTACGTTCATATTGTCAATGAGAAATTAGAATGTGAAAATTTTAGTGGCTTAATCAAAAGAAGGGGTAAAAATATGGTACTGTGAATTTGTTCAGATTTTTCTGAGACCGTGAACTATTTTTAAAAAATTATTGAAAATCTATTTTATGATGTCACGGGCGGCACTGCCCTATCCTTTTTCTTAAGGATTGCCGCCCGTGACGTCATCAAAATAGACTTTCAATAATTTTTTAAAAATAGTTCTCGGTCTCAGAAAAATCTGAAAAAATTCACAATACCATATTTTTACCCCTTTTTTCGATTAAGCCACTAAAATTTTCACATTCTAATATCTCATTACGCTTTCTTTCATTCCACACTCATTCATCACCCATATGTTTCTCACTCTATCCATCCTAGTTTTACCACACATATTCCTTAAAAAACTCATACCAACTGCATTCAACTTACTCCTATGCTTTGTTTGACACACCCATACTTCAGACCCATATATCAAAGTTGGTATTAGGACAGAGTTATACACAACCATATTAGACAACAGCTCAGTGCGACACAACCCTGCCATACTACCCACAATCCTCCTACCTGCACTTACTCTCCTCCTATCAATCTCTCCATCTAAACTTCCGTCCTCCCGAAACAATCTTCCCAAATATACAAATTCTTTCACTTTTTCCAGCTGTTTTCCTTTTAGATCAATTCCTTTCGCCTCGTTGCTATCTGTACTACCAAACATCATTACTTTTGCAATTAATTAATTAATTTAATTCTGATAATAATATATATTTATAAGACAAGAAAAAAGGGTGGTTTTAACCAGTTTAAACTAAAACCTGGCCAGTTTAAAACTGCCAGGCTACTAAATTTGTCAATTGTGCTTATTACAGAACCAGAATTCCAAGATGAAATTCATATTGATGTGAACTTAGAGCAAAGCACACGTGTTGATGAGTCAGCAGCTTCAAGAAGAGTTAGTGCAGCTAATCAGGTTGGTTACTCCTTCAAAATAGTCACAATTTATATAAAAGACATCTTTTTACAAACAATGTGGGTAAAGTTAGAAGGTGGAATTACTTGGTAAGTAGAGAAATATGAATGAAAAGAAGCGTAATGTCATTGGGCATGAGGAGAGGGAGGAGTTTGTCTTAAAGTCATGTGAGTACTGTAAGTGCATTCGCACATGTGAGAGGGGAGCCTTCTCCTCGGTGAGAATTACTTACATTCAAATTAATTTGATGTTCCTGCCGGAAGTAGCCAGGAAGTGTGGAGTTGGCAGCTCTTATTCTGTTAGTGACTTCATTTTTGAAACTTTATAAAGTGGTATGAACTAGAAGAATTGGCCTGTGTATGAATTTTTAACGCTGAAATAAGTCTAGGGAGACCATGGAGGATATATCATATAAATTTGACTGTAGCTTCTCTGCGCTCAGTGACATTAACAGAGCTAGACGATCTAGCACCCGCGGCTCCGAAGTATGCATTCGACAAAAACTTGAAGTAATTCACCTTAACTTTACCCACCTTGCTTACAAAAATGCATAAAAAAAGCACCTCTCACCACTGAAAATAACCTTGAGTAGCATAAACTTTATCCCTGCTGTGTTTTGCAGTGTCACAACGTCTATGGTAAGCTAAATCTCTTTGGGGATAACTGGAATAAATAGAGTAAACGTTTGATTTTGTGAAGTTCAGTCTTATGAATTTTTCAATTTTGTGAAATAGTACTGTGGTTCCAGGCTAACTAGATAAGCCTATCAATGTTAATACTTTCAATTTTTTGAATGGTTCACTATTTTGATTTATAAAGTCCAAAAACCCTCCTTTAAATTGAAAAAAAACAAACAAAATAATTAAGTGTTTGTCTTGTATGAAACATTGTGCCCGAATGTCATATTAAGTTGTAATACAGTACAGTACAGTTAAGTTATTTTTATTTATTTATTTATTTATTTATTTATTTATTTATTTATTTATTTATTTATTTATTTATTTATTTATTTATTTATTTATTTATTTATTTATTTATTTATTTATTTATTTATTTATTTATTTATTTATTTATTTATTTATTTATTCATTCGTTTATTTATTTATTTATTATTATTATTATTTTTTTTTTTTGCATTCCGAATTTAATTTAGATACAGAATTGTTGTTCACAAAACCATTTTTATATTAATGGCTGGGATAAACTGGATGTGTTTGTTGTGAAGGTACTGCCGCTACTAACAAGTGTATATGAAGACCGTACCAGCTCGGAAATTGCTGTGACAGGCCTGGCTGTTGAGCTATGCAACGCCCTTCAGCCTGAAACAACCCACAGCCGCACATGTTTCGAGTGTTCCGTCACTTTCCTGTCTAGTACTCGGTTGCTATACCATGCTCGCCAGCAGCATGGTCTTATACATCTCACTTCCTTGCAGCAGGTATGTACTGAGCTTCTCCAGCTACATGTTAAACACACATGTTAAACACTCCAACTGGACATTCTGCTTCACAATCTTGTAACTACATAATACTTTACTTAAATTTGCAGTCCATTTTTGTTGTTACTGGTATACTGTACCAAGAAAAATAACTATCAAAGGTGTATAATATATATAATTATATGGATAGATAATACAGTATGTGTTTTTAATTACGTATTTATTGTTATTTTTTTTTTCATTTTATTTTTTTCAGTTTTAACTATTATCTTCTTTTTTAATAACATAAACATATTAAAAGAAACTATGTAAACGAGTGTTAACAATTAATAATAGTAAAATAAAGGGGGTGGAATTATACTAAAGAGTTAGTCATGAAAAGTGCAGCGTCTGCATGCTCTTGCCTTTGCAATAAATTTGAATGCGACTGTACAATCAGGTTGATTGTTGATCGCCATATTCATATTAATAAATCTGATGTCCTGTAAACTTAGCAATGCAGACCTTTCTAAATAAAAACACATGTAGAATGAAACGAGTTTCATGGAAACATACACTTAAGTGGATTAGATAAAATAACAATTATTGTTCTTCAAATTTTTAACATTTCTGACGTACTTGTCAGTACTTGCTCATTGTTGTCTGAACGTAATTTTTATATTGTTAACTATAAACTGTAATGTGTATAACTATAATGGAGAGAAAACCGTTCACTATCAAGTTTGCTTTATGACCCACTTGCGTTTACCACTGGTGTTTGGTATTTAACTTATATCAGATATTTGTGTGAAATTGCACCATACTCCTCTTTTTCTTTTTAGCCTTATTATATGTTGTGTTGCAGTGCTACGTTTGTCGTCAACGGTATGCATTCCCGCAGAGCCTGGAGCAACATCTACGTTTATTCCATGGATTACCATGCCCACACCTCACGTGCCCCGTGTGTTATACACAGCTCAGCTCACGAGCAGAGCTCAAGGCCCATGTGCGTAAGCATGCATTATCAGAGGCATGCATACATTGCTTTGCACACTTTCCCTCTCGGCACCAACTATCTCAACATATAGATAGTGCACACGCCAAGCGCTTGGCCTGCAACAGGTAGGAGCAAATTTCAATTTTTACTTCTCGTAGTTATCTTTTAAAGCATGATTAGTCTGAACTCTAAATATAGCTTGCTCAGTAAGGCAAGAAATATTTCTAAAAATTTATAAAACTAAAACTAAAAGTAAAACTTGCAAAAAGCAATAAATGTACGTAATTAATTATTTTTATTTATTTATTTATTTATTTATTTATTTATTTATTTATTTATTTATTTATTTATTTATTTATTTATTTGTTTGTTTGTTTGTTTGTTTGTTTGTTTGTTTGTTTGTTTGTTTGTTTGTTTGTTTGTTTGTTTATTTATTTATTTATTTATTTATTTATTTATTTATTTATTTATTTATTTACTTATTTTATTATTATTTTTTTTTAAATCTGTAGTAGCTAAACTCTGTTGTATTTCAGCTGTAGGCAAAGCTTTGAGGAAGCTGATTGTCTGGCACAACACCAGGGTCGTCACAGGGTCCTTGGAGAGATGGTATGCAAGTGTGGCTGGAGTGCAGGGGCTGAAGAGGCTGATGCTGAGCTTGCCGTGTTGATGCACATGAAGGCTTGTTTTACCGAAGAAGAGCTGCAGCTTTTTGTAGACCGTGAGCAAGCTGAGGACGAACATGACCATATCCTTGACACTATGCTCACTCTCTACCACCAGACCAAAGACTTGAACGCCGTGAGTATTGACTGACTGGAGGTTTCAACACTTTAAATTTTAACCTATTCAAAGAATGGGAGGGTCCAAGCATACTTTTCTCCCTCCTTCCTCCATCCCACCCTCCCCCAATATTTTAATCTCTTAGCAACTAGATGTTTCTGTACAACTCTATTGGATTTTGTCCATTATTTACTTGTACAATTTTAATTGTGTTGTATCTCATGAATTAGATTAGGCTATGCTTTATTATATTACAGTATTTATCATTAATTTTTCTTATTTTGTTGTGTGATGCTTTAGGCTGCACCTATAAATGAGTGCATAGATGACATGGTGTTGAGTGTGAGCGCAGTGATGGGCAGTCCTGCTCCCATTCAGGTATGTGTGTAATGTGCATTGAATTATAGAAATTGATAAAAGTTTTGAATCATGATGAATTGATCATAGAGTGTGTGTTTTCATTATTATTTTGTTCAGAAATGTAGACCCAGAAAATTAGGTTTACCTTATTATTAGTCTTTTATTAAACACAAAAAGTGTACATACAACATAGTATTATAAATATATATTCATTATAAATTAACACTGTAATAGAACACATAAAACACACATACAAACTATATATAATAGTTACAGAATAATAGAGAATAATAATAAAAGAATATAAAATAAAATAACAGATGATATTAACAGCCTGTTACATCATAATATATCATATATATATAAGCACTTATATAAAACAAAATATAACATAGAAAATAAATAGAATAAAAAACTTATTGCTTAATTGCTATTCAAAATATAGACTATATGAAATCTCCCTTGGCATAATCGCTGATAGGTTTAATTCTAGATTTACAGATATTTAAATGATATTGGCTACAATATTCATTACATAATTTACATACACAGGATTGTTCAGCTTTATGATAACCAGAGGATTTACAGATTAGGTGATGGAAGCCGTGAACAGCTTGGCGAGTTAAGACATTTCTAACATTGGATCTATCCAATTGGGGCAGACACCAATGTTTACATGTCATAGCATCAGTGCTGTAAAACTCAGGATTAATATCCTGAGCTTTTTGATTCCTGACAGCTAGAAAATTGGAATATTGATTTGTCATTGGAAGTTTAAACATTTCTTTGATTTCTGTAATAAAATAATTGGAATCTATCAGTTTATAGGCCAGTCTAGTTTCGGTAAATTTTGACAGACACAATAGTCTTTTAACAAACATAGCTTTTACTGATTCTAATTTATCAAAGTCGGATACAGATAAATGAGGCCATACGATTTCAATACCATAAGTGGCCACAGGGGCGACTTTTAAATTGAATAGTTTGAGCCCTGTTTTGACGGATAGACCAGACAGACCTGAGATAGTGTACATAACTGTGATAGCATTCTTACATCTTTCTGTTATATGTTTAGAAAAAGAGAGCCCTGTCATTTGAGGTACTATGCCGAGATATTTAAATGAATTTAGGAATTCAATCTTTTGACCGTCACAATAAATTTCATCGTTTTTGCACAGCGGTCCGCCTCTTCTAAACTTTACAACCTTGGTTTTCTCTTATATCGAGTTTCTAAAAAACGAGTTTTTTTTTTAAGAAAGGGTTTTAAATGACATAAACCAGTGTCATCCACTTCCGTAACATTTTGCTCAATTTAAAATCCTTTTGGTCATGTTTGGGAGCAATCAAAAAGTCTTAAGTTTTAAAACAACAAAATTATTTATGAGCCTTTGCCTTTACAATAATAATGAAGTGTTAATTATTGTACAAATAATAGAGAAACGCCATAATAATTATATCACTATTTATAGATAAAGATGATCTGCGTTAGTCCTAATTAACATGCTGTTCCGAAAAATATATCAATCCGGTAAAACCATGATTTTATGAACTTTTTTTTACAAAATTCGTGAATTTACAAAATATTTTCTCTCCGAATAGTTAGATAGAGGGAAGTGCATATTAAATAACCTCGAATTAAGAATTTACAAAGTACCCTTAACGGTGGTCTCTAGAGAACATTTCAAGCATTTTTTTACTTCTTTTAAACGTAAAATACGCGCGCGTGGTGATTTAAAATGTGAGACCAAAA
Source organism: Siphlonurus alternatus (assembly GCA_949825025.1). NCBI lineage: Eukaryota > Metazoa > Arthropoda > Insecta > Ephemeroptera > Siphlonuridae > Siphlonurus > Siphlonurus alternatus. The sequence goes on from OX463788.1 coordinate 15,634,232, forward strand.
GAATCAATCAAGAAAAAAAAAAAAAAAGAAAAGATGAGATGAGATGACATAATTAAGGTGCAATGTATAGAATAAACTAGGGTTACTCGCGTGTGCAAATCGTGTAAGTTGAAAACGCGAAATTAAGGGATCGTCAATTCGCCGAGTTTGTTGTAAATTTACTAGTAATTAAAAAAAAAAAAATGTGATGTGACGCTGCAGAATTAAAGGAAAGTGAAACAAAAACTGCAAATAAGTTTGTATATATCAGCGTCGACACTCCATCATTCGAATAAATTAGAAACAAATTTCAAGTGCATCATCATTAATATCAACGAAACACTCGGCATTAAAATACGAAACTTTTGAGTTTTGAGTATCGAGAGGTTCTGCACTTCTGCATTTTCCGTAAATGCATGGATTTAGTATTAAATTAAACATTCATATTAAATGCTTTATTAAATTTGGTACAAAATTTTATAAATACTTAAGGGTAAGGTAACACGAACAATCGATTGTTGTAGTCCCATTTGATTAACATGTAAACCTTAGCAACCTCATAATGATTCTGAATTTTTTTTGAGAGATATTTCTTAATTGGCACCAAAAAATATGGAAAAAATTTCAAAACAATCGGACGATCCAATTTTTTTAAATTAATTTCTTAGTTGAGGTCTCTATGGGAAAACCCTATACTGAAAATTTAAAAAATTCATTTAAAAAAATTGGATCGTCCGATTGTTTTGAAATTTTTTCCACATTTTTTTGGTGCTATCTGTCTCTAAAAAAAAATTCAGAATTATTATGAGGTTGCTAAGGTTTACATGTTAATCAAATGGGACTACCAACAATCGATTGTTCGTGTTATCTTACCCTTAAAATTTCGTCTCACAAGTTTTTTTACAACTTAAAATTCACGAGCGTCGTAACGTAAACGGTAAAATTAGGATCGAGAGTTCGAGACCAATTTTATTTTTTATAGCGTCAACTACTGGGATTTTCAGTAAAAAAATATATATATGATTATATTGCTAAAACTTTTATTTCTACAGTAACTTTACTGGTCTAATATAATGCAATTACTTGCGATCTTAAAAATAATTTTGTGTCGAATCTTATTTGTCCAGATCGTATACGACCCAATCGCAGTGCTGCATGCATTAGAATATTATGTATTATGTTGTACACACTCGAAGCTTTATTTGTAGTTAAATTGCATTATAAATATGTAACATACAATAGAACTACAAATGATAGTATGTAGCTATGTAGTCATAATACGAATGCATTTTATTTTATTAATTGACACACACGTTATAAGCTATAAGATAATTATATTATATTAAAAATATTATAACGATGCATTTCAAAAAACTTTGATTTTGACAACGAAATTCATACGATTTCTTTCATTTTCTATTTTCTAAAAGGCTTTTTAAAATACAGAATTAAACTGATTTTTTTTTTTTCTTTCTGAAATTACTATTAATTAGTCCCTTACGCGATGTTCATGTGATCGAGCGTAATAATTTTGATCTCTTTATTACACCGCGAGTTATAATGGCGTGTTAATGTATGCAGAGCGTACTTAATCAAGTACGCTCTGATGTATGTCTTCATTTATAAAATATATTCATAATAATTTTATTCGGTTTAATGTGTCTGTATTAATTTATTGATACATTTAATGTTTTTAGTGTTTTTACATCTCTTCGAATTACCACGCGATCGACGTCAATGCGTAAATCGCGATCTTTTTACCGCGTTGCGTATTTTTATTTTTCCCGCTAAAATTTTGATTTTTATATAACACCCGATATAACATCGAGGATTTCAAATTCCGAAGGACCAAAAAGTCATTACGTTATTACCTTATAACGAGTATTACATTATATCGATTTTTTCCTATACCATGCAATGTTTATCTTTTTGTCAGGACCGCGATCTCCTTTACGCAATATCGAATTTTACCTAACAAGTTGCGTAACAACGAGTTTTTACTATGTATAATTATGTTACCACTAAAAGCCGAAAACAATGAGCAAAACTAGTTTTGAGCAATGGTTAATGAGCAAAACTTTGAGCAAAACCCGAAATAGTAGATTAAATGCTCAAAGTTCGATACTCAAAACTAGTTTTGCTCAAATTGAAATGAACAAAACCAAATGAAGACTTTTACTTTGAACAGCTTTTGCTCATTTCTATTTCAACAAAACTAGTTCTGCACATCACAATTTGACCAAAACTCAAAATTAGATTTTATTGCGGCTTTTGAGCAAAATTTGAGCAAAACTAGTTCTGGGGCTTTTATATTGTTGTAGAATCGAAAAGCAATAAAATGATTATGAATTATATCCTTGCTTTATTATTAATAACATTATTATGTTGTGTGCATGCTTCCAGGTTACTGCTAACTGTTACTTTTGCAGGTCCCTGCTTCCACTGAAGAATTGGAGCTGCGGTGCCAACTTTGTGGTGTTCAGTCTGCAGTGTTGCTTTCTGCTGAAGGAGTTCAGGCACACCTGAACCTTGCTCATCCACGTGCCAAGCTTTGCCCTCTGGCTGCTTGCCGTAAGCGTTTCTCTTCTGCCACTCGAGCCCGTATCCATGCAAAGCGTCATTTAACATTGCTGGAGAATGTTCCGCTAAAGCCCCAAGAGCTTCAATGCCCACAGTGTGGCAAACAGTTGAGTTCACGGGGAAAACTCAACTGGCATCTTGAACATCAGCACCAGGCAAGTTGTAATTGTTATTACTATTTCTGATAAACTTTTGTAATTTTAATAAATATAAATAAATAATTTGCAGCAATTATACAATCTTAAGTAACAATAGCAATGCCTTTAAACAAATTCAGAAGTAGCTATTTTGAAAATATTCTACATAATTTATACATTTAGTTGAAGAGAGTGATATGCTAGCAAAATTCCATGTGCTTTTGAGAGGGATAGTGTACACAGTACATACTTACAAGCAAGTTGAAGCATGCTCTTTGCACCAAACATTTGGTTCTTTAACAGCTTATTTCTTTCATGACGGTTAATTAATTAAACCACTGGCACATTAATGTAATCAAATGATGAAATTCTTGGTTTGTTTCTACTTCAAAAAAAGGGAGTTTGTTGAACCTCTCTCATCCCTCTTGTAATTCATTTTTCTAGACTTGCTGCATTTCAATACTCCAGCTCAACTTCATGGCATCTATCAAGTATTTTTAGCTGATTAAAAAACTTCATAAACCTTCAAAATTCTGAGAAATTAATATTCGAAATACTCTCTCTAATTCAGTAATTTAATTATCTAATTCAGTGATCACTCATGGTTGTAGTCACCTTCTAACTTTTACATTAATGCAGAAAAAAATTAACAAATAAATTAGTTGATTGATAAATCAGCCAACAAACAAAATAAATATAAAAATAACTTTGTCTATCAATCAATGTTTAAGCAAATAAATATCACAGAAAACAAATTAAGTACAGTATGCTATAAATTTAATTCAACATTCCCCCCCCCCCCCCCCTTCAAATTTACATCAATTTAATTTTCAAGTGTACTGATTCCAAATCTGCAATAATTTTTTGGCGGATTTGTTCTATTCCAAAATACTAATTAAACAATTAAACTACTCTTACAACAGTCACAAACAGTTTCTATTTTACAGTATTTTTTATTTATTTTACTCACAATTTTTTTTTCTTTATTTTTTTATTATTATTATTATTTTTTTACGCCACTAGCAATTGCAAATAAATATGAAAATTTATTTCGAGGTTAGATTGTGTAGATTAAATGGCATTGGCTGCAGATTTAAGCAACACTTACTTAAAGTAATGCATTGCTTTCATGCAGGTCAACACTGTAGAGAAGCCACACAGTTGTCAGGTGTGTCACCGTACCTTCAGATTTGCTGCCAACAGAGATAAGTAAGTTAAAAATGGAGTACCGACCTCAAAATTTTTTACAGCAGAAATGGATAGAGGATGAAAAGTTATGTTACTCTGATTTTTTTTCAGACTTTTTAGGGACCGGGAAGTATTGCTAAAAACTTTTGGCAAGGTCGGGTTCGAATCCACGTCCCTTTTGGGTCCTATCTTTTATTAAGAGAGGCGGCAAGAGGCGGCACTTTTACTGCACTTTCAATAATTTTTAAAAAATAGTTGCCGGGCTCTAAAAAATCTGAAAAAAATCAGAGTAGCATAACTTTGCACCCTCTATCCATTTCTGCAATAAAAAAAAATTGAGGTCGGTACTCCATTGAAAAATAAAATAACTTGCTGCCCAGCAAGTAATGTCAATATCTTGGAAATAATAATGTTATAACAATGCCAGTTGAGTTAAAGAATCAGAATTCTCCTACTTGAATGCAGGAAATTTTCTAAAAAATATTGTATTTTTTATCACTTCAATCCACTCATTGAAGAAACTTTTCTGGTCATATTTGAAGACTGCTCTCACAATTGGTTAGCGATTAATTAAGAAATCAATCTATAAATATAAACAGCAATATTTTTGACATATCTTAAGTATAATTAATTATGATAATTATAATACATTCCATAAAAAAAAAATACTACTAAGTTTGTTTAGCTTAAGTGGCAACATAGAGTTATGTACGTACCATCCCTTCTTCTCATTTTTTAGTGACATGAAATACTATTTTAGGCTAAAATCTCCTGTGGTATGCATCACTTTTCAGACCCAAAAATGGCAAAAAAAGATAAAAGAAAAAGTCATTATTATATTATACTGTAACTAAAATAGTGGTCAAGAGACTCTATATACCTCTACATTATTACCAAATTTAATTGTTTGTATTTCATGGGAATTATAGTAAGCAATTTGCTATTTAAAAATTCCTAAAATAAGACTTAAAGCATTGCTGCAATCCACAGTTTTATCTACACTAAAATATTTTTGTTTTGAATTATACCTTGGACCATCTCATGTAAAAATTATCATAAAGTTTGGTGAGGTGCATCCTACCACCATTAACTAAAAGTTAAAAAAAAAGTAGTTTGCTAGTGAATGACAACTTATAATATCTGAGACATATTATAGGCATATGTCTCGGCATACACCGTCTTCGACTGCTGGTAGCATGGAGGATGGTGCTCTGTTGAAGTGTCACCATTGTGAATGTACCTTCGTCAAGCCCAAGTATCTGCAGCGCCATGAGCAGCGTTACCACTTGCCAACAGAGGGTTCTGTGAGTCTCTTCTCGTGTACACAGTGTGGTGAGGGGCTAGAGAGCTTAGTGAAGCTTCGTCGTCATGTTGTGTACAAACATGGCCCTGCTGCAGACAGACAGAGGTGAGCTTATCACTTATTTATGCCAGTTTACATGCTACTTACTTTTATTTTGTGAGTATATGTTAAGGTTCCAATGTCCTGAATGTCCTGTGGGCTGTCGGACAGCCGTCGGGCTCAGAGTTCACTCCCGCGTGCACAGTGGTGAGCGGCCCTATCAGTGCCCCACTTGCAGCAAGAGCTTTAAGAGAACACAGGTAAGCTTTCCAACAATCTTTTTCTCTGAAGGTCATCTATCATTCATAGCCAGCAAGTAGTCCGTCAGTGTAAATATGTAGTTTCTGTGGAATTGGGTGCTTGTTTCTTTAACTTGTTTTTTTTTTTTTTCAGCTGGTATTTTTGTTGAATGTAATATCAACCAAATACATTGAACTCTTTTTTGTTTTTGCTTTTTGTGTGTGTGTGGGGGGGGGGGGAAGAAAGAAAAGGGTGGCTGAAAATATTCCAGGCAGCTAAGATATTGGTATAAAGTGACTAGACACTTAAGTGAATGGGATATCCTTTTTCATGTCACCCATTGAGTTGTTGTACCGTGTTTTAATAAATCTTGCATCATACTAATAATAATATAAATTAATGTTTATTGAGCAGAAGAACATAATACAGTGATACAATTTTTATAACAGAATGCCAAAGGGTGACTCAAAAAGAGGATGCTATTCATTTTAAGTATTAAGTCACCCAAAATAAATAATATGCTCTTTCAAATGAATCTGTGAAAACTCCGTATGGTAGCTTTCATTTATCACTAACTATTGGCTATTGGGATGAGAAAAGAAAAATATTACAAATAAATTCTCTTAGCAATAAATAAATATGGCTACTGTATATTTTTTTAATAACTTTAGTACAAAAGCAAGAAAATGAGAATCAATATTACAATTATCCATTTATTTATAGTCGGCAATAAAAAGAAGTTATGCATGCTGCTTTTGTGTAAGGAAATGAAATGAAACTTTATTGATAGCTTTTGCTAATAAGATTACATCATGAGTATTTGTATTACATTCAAATCATACAAAAATTACACACTAATATTACATAAAATTTCTAATATAAAATAGAAGATTATTATATCAGTTCTTACATATTAAATTACAATTTATATTTGAATTATTTATTTATAGTTACCCTGGAACTTAATACAATATAATATATAATAATAATAATATAATACATATATAATCTTTTATTTGCCAGTAGTTAATAGAAAAGATGGCATAAACTTATGAAGAGCTCAGATACTAAGCAACATTAATGAAATTTGAATGTCTACTGAACAGGATTTTGTTACTCTACTAAAGTAAGAGATTATGTTGTGTTTACTTACAGGCATTGCGTTGGCATGAGAAACGGATGCACGGAAACTCTGAGAAATCGGTCACCACTGAAAGACTCTTCTGCTGCACAGAATGTGCTGTGCGTCAGCCCACTCGCTCCTCTATCACCAAGCACTTCCTTCGTACACACCGAAATCTTCGACGTTTTGTGTGTGGCCTCTGTGGTGAGCGGTAAGTGATTTTTTCAATGTTATATGGATCAAATTGTTTATAGATGGATGCTGTGATCTAGTCTGTGGCAATTAATGCAAAAGTTATGATGTTTGTTCTCTAATTGGCCAGTAAAAATAATAACATGAACTATATAGACATGGTGACAACTTCTTATCTTCCCTGAATTTCTGAGCCCTTATTGCTATCCCCCCCCCTCCTCGCCACCTCCACCTCCTTCCCTTAAAACAAAATTAGTATTGAAGTACAAAGTTAGTAGCTACATATTGGTTTATACATGCAGTAAAGAATGAAAACAGAACACTGGACAATAAAAGAAATACTATAATCATATAATATATATGAGAACCTGCGGATCAAACAAGATTAAAGACTGTTTTCACTATAGGTCGTTATCAGTGAAACGAGATAAGAAACAAGCCTTTGCATGCATTAGTCTTGAATCCCCCGTTTGATCCGCGGGCTCTTATATATATTCAAGGTTGAAAAACTTAAATTTAGAACATTTATAAAAATAAATTAAAGAAATAAATAATAAAAAAATTCTTTCAGTAAACCGTATGAAAACATCTAGATCTGGGGGCAAAGCCAAGTATAGATTCAAAATGAGCCTTCCACCTCCACAATTTCATATATATATATATATATATATATATATATATATATATATATTTTAGAAGCGTCATCATATTTTGCTGTGTGTTGTTGCAGGATGTGTCAGAACCAAGAGCTAAAGCAGCACATGCGCAGCAAGCACCTGAGCAGCGCACCCTCTGTGCCGAGCACCGAACGACGTGACCAGAGCCATGTAAGTGCAACAGCAAGCATCTGCCTCCTTGTTCATACTAGTGAAAATAATTTACCCAGCTCACAAAGTTATTTAATAATAAACCAACGTAGCAAAAATTAAGAAATTAGTTGTAGTTATGTATAATTTTTGTTCTTAGTGCTTCCTTCTACCGATGAGGGTTTTTAAAAGTGTCTTACACTATAAGTCAAAGCCATTCCCCTTCTTTAAAGCATTGTTTCTGCTGTAGGCTCTTTTGCTACAATTGTGTACAAAGTTTGATTTTGATGTTTGGCCTAGATTTACATATACCCTGGGATTGAGCGTCTGTTAAGCACACATCCACATTCCATCCTCATATCCCAGATTGCTGAAGACGAGAAGCGCAAGACTGAAAACCTTCCGGACTTCCCCTGTGTGACTAGCGAGCCAAGTAAGTGCTTGGCGAGGTAGTATGCTCGGTGTCTGTTTGGCTGACATGATCTCTGTTCCAGTTTTAGGTAGTGACTGCGAGACCAGCAGTAGGGTCACAGCTGCTGTTTTCTCTCTTGCCAAGCCAGACAATCCCATTGTCATCAAGCCACAGTCAGCACAGATGAGTTCTGAGAGTACCATAGATGCTTTTGATACTGAAAATCTGACTTATGTTGAAGCAAATACAAGTTTGTTGCAGTTATATAACGTGTCAAGCACTTTACCTGAAAGTAAAGAGAGTTTTGAGGCTTGCACTATGCTAGCTGCAGCACCAGATGCTAGCAGTTATGAGAGTGTGATTTGTGAAGGAGCAGCTGCCGACAAAGATACGTACATTAGAATCCTTAATCCAGAGTGTGTTTTTGAGGTGGCTGCTACCACAGAAGAGGAGGATCCCTCTTTATGCCTCACTGAGGTTTCGGATCTGTGTCCCGAAGTGTCAATCGTCTTGCCTCAGACTCTGCCACAAATGCAAACTTCAGCTTGCACATCAGCCTCATTCACCACACCAAGGTAGGAGCTTCAACACCTTCTATTGTCAACAAAATAGTGAAAATGATAATTAGTGTTAAAGTGATGCATGTCTTATTTGTGTGTATATAATATATAGGAAAAAGGTTTTACCACAGTAGGTACATATCCTGTAAAGTATTGAAATTACTTTTTTTTATTATTTAAAAACACGTAAATTACCTTTAACAATGCTGAATTTCCCTGTTTCAAACTTATTGATACTTTGTCATATTTTGACTTTGTGTCTAATTCCTATCTTCGTCAATACATTTTCATATTTTCAATATTTACTACCCCCGAATCCTTAATTGACATACAATCTTAAATTACAAAGGTAGAGGGAAAAATCATATTCATGATGCGGTCAGGTAGACTAATTAATTAATGTCACTATATAATGTAACTTTGAGGTTTTCATTCTAGAAAGATTTATTTTAAATAATTGTAAAATTTTATTTTAAAATAACCCGTTTTTACACATCAAAATTCCCCTTTTCTCTTTTATTTTAAGGCATAATTATTTAATATTGCTTCAATTCCCATTAACGATTGATTTCATTTACTACAGAATAATAGAATATTTCTGTCAGAAGGAATTGAATTAGAATATTCTAAAAATATCTATATATATTGTGTTATGTTGTGTTTTAATTTATACAAAAATTTATACTTGTGTTTCATCTACTAATATGTGTATATTTTTTCCAGATTATAATTAATTATAATATTGTGTGTAGCATGTAGTCCCAATGTTCCAACTGGTAAATAATGTGAATAGATAAACGAATTTATGAAATTCTGGTCATGTACAGGTACACATGCAAAAGAATCTTGTTGATACCATCTCAATAGCATTTTAATTGAAAATCAATATTGTAACATTAGACTTGGAACAGTCTAATAATCTGGCTGTTGTATGTGCAGGTTGTCTCTGGCATGTGTACATTGTGACAAGACGTTCGCTGACAAGGCTCGCTTGGAGCGACATGCCAAGGTGCATTCTGGTAAGTGTGCAATTAAGCATAATCTAATGACTCAAAACATTTTTTTATCGGAAGATCTATTAAATAGCATATAATTAGTCTTTGAATTATTCATTACAAGATGGTTAGTATTGAGATATTCTTGAAGAATTTTCATAGCAATAGCTTGATTCCTAATCAGTTTTACCAATGATAAGTAAAACAATATCATCTGCATACAAAATTATTTTGCAAACATGTTTGAGTCCATGTTCCAAATCATTAATAAAGAGAACAAAAAGTAGGGGCTCTAATACAGAACCTTGAGGAACTCCATAATAACAGTTCAATCTTTCTGATTTAAAAATTTTTTTGCTCCCCTTTATCATTTATATAAACATATTGAGTTCTGTTCTTTAGATATGACTCAAAATAGGATAGACAGTTCCCCCTGATGCCATAAAAATCAAGTTTATCACTTAGCAATTTATGTTCTACAGCATCAAACCTTTTTTTTTAGATCAACATATACAGCAAGTGAATAATTTTTTAGTTCATGTTGTTTATTTACTTCATTTACTAGTTCTGTTACTGCTGTAGTCATAGAACAGAATTTTGTAAATCCATGTTGACAGGCAATTTAATATATTTCCATCTATTCGACCTCTTGTACACTTGAAAATTTGTTTTGAGCAGTTAAATAGCAGTTAGTGATTGGTGACTAAATTACAGATGTACGCAGCTTCGTTTGTGGCACATGTCACAAGGCATTCCGTGAGAAGCACAACCTGGTAGTTCATTTGCGGAGCCATTCTGGAGAGAGGCCCTACCGCTGTGTCACATGTGGTGTTTCGCTCAGGTAAGTCCACAGTCAAATTTTGTTTCTTTTCATTGAGTTCTCTGATGAAAAACAAACTCATTCCAACAGAGGATGTGCTAGACTTGCTTTTTTGTTTATCATTTTCATACTACTTTAGGGGAGGGGGGGAGTTGATTAATAATTCTTTCAACTCATTGTAGCTGTAATTAACATGAGCCTTTTTGGATGATTGGGACTACATATCTAATGACAGTCTTCTGATGGAATAGGTACCACCAGCAGTTGCTGGAGCACCAGAGGCGCCATGCTGGAGAAAGACCTTTCACTTGCCCACAGTGTCCAGATCGAAGCTTTGTGCGCAAGAAGGAGTTACAGCGCCATCTTGCCACACACCAGCCTAACAGCACCAGGTGAGTGTTTGGGCCAGCTTCTACTGGATGCATGTGAAAATAATGAATTGACTGAAGAGTTCTAGCCTACAACAAAAATCTAAGCATCAAAATGAAAAATGTTTTCAGTGCTTTGCATTGTTATTGTAGCAATTATGTGAATTCATGAGAAGTATAAATAACATTTCAATCTGAGTAGTGAAAAAATAATACAATAAGTGGCTATCTCGGGAGTATTGCAGTCAGTTACTAAATTTCCTGAGACAAGTCTCCTAAATCTGTCAACATTACATTACATTTTTGCTTTAAAGGTTTGAATGTCCCATATGTGGCAAGATGCTGGCTCGCAAGGACTCACTTGAGGTGCATATCAGGTCAACACACAACACTGTTGAGAACCCATTCCAGTGTGCGACTTGTGACAAGAAATTTGCAACAGAAGCACGCCTACAGCAGCACCGTGCGCTGCATACTGGTGAGTGACACACCAAATGAAAGTTGAATGTCAGATTTAAAGTGTGTGTCACAAAACAAAATAAAAATCGAGTTTGTATAGGTTGTAAGGGAAGAGAGGTAAACAGCTGAGCGTTATCCTGTAAGTAGGCAACCCAACAATCTCGTGGCGCTGCCCTATAGAAAAAAAAAAAAAAAAAAAAAAAAAAAAAAAACATGAATATATATCTCCCATCTGCATACATTTTTTTTATCTTAATAATATGTTTTGTTAAGGGTAAGATAACACGAAACATTGATTGTTGTAGTCCCATTTGATTAACATGTAAACCTTAGCAACCTCATAATGTCCTGTAATTTTTTTGAGAGACAGCTCTTAGCACCAAAAAAATGTAGAAAAAATTCAAAACAATCAGACGATCCAATTTTTTTTAAATTAATTTTTTAAATTTTCAGTATAGGGCTTTCCCATGGAGACCTAAACTAAGAAATTAATTTAAAAAAATTGGATCGTCCGATTGTTTTAAAATTTTTCCACATTTTTTTTGTGCTAAGGCTAAGAACTGTCTCTAAAAAAAAAATCAGAATTATTATGAGGTTGCTAAGGTTTACATGTTAATCAAATGGGACTACAACAATCTATGTTTCGTGTTATCTTACCCTTAAGTCATTTAATTGATATATAAATATATGTATGTTTTATAAAATTAATAACATTTCATTGTTGTGAACTGATTCAGTGTGTGGACTTTTTTTATTTTTCTTTTCAAACTTTAAAAAAGTGTGTTATTGTGAAATGATACTTTGATTGTAGCTGAAGAGGAATAATGAAATAAATTTGAACTGCCATTGTAAATTCAATATCCTGTATTATACCTTGATGTATTTTGCTCAAATACTGGTGGATCTCAAGGGGAAGGGGATTGGAAAAGATTCTACCCACAAAAAAATCCCCTTGTTTCTACTCACAAATCTTTAATATAGCTGTGTTCAATAAGGAAAATGGAATCTGCTGGATTTAAATACAGGGTGATATTTTCGGAAATACATAATGTTTTGATGATATTAAGTCATAACACAATGACAAATGAAGAAATCAAGTCAATTTGAAGTTAGGTTTATTTCATAACTTTACTTTCTTGCAACTAACCCCCTCCTCCCCCCCCCCCCCCCTAAGATAGAAAAGTGATAGGAAACAAAAACAAAAAAACAAAAGCTGTTGATACAATAAAATTATCTATTTTTTTATTTTTTGTTTTGTTAGTTTCATGTTTGATTTTCAGCCATGTTTTTGTGTGTGTTAGGACGTAAGGAGCATCAATGCCTGCTGTGTGGTAAGAGCTTTGCGCTCAAGAGTTACCTGCAGGGCCACTTGCGCATCCATGCTCGCCGGAACCAGTATCTGCAATGCACACTATGTCCTCGCAAGTTTGCTAACCATGATACCTTGCAGGTATGAACATTGTTTTTTAAGTTCACTAAGTCCTCATTTTGGGAATAACAATTATATTTATTCATAAAAAATTACAAAATTGTTTTGTGTTGAACATGAGATTTCTACTTCATGAATTAGATTTAAACATGTATTTTCACTGTGTATTATCATCAATTGAAATTAATCTCCAGGTCATGCCAACATTCGGGGAATCTTGGCTTCCTGATTTTTTTTTTTTTAAGTAAGTTCACAAGAGATTGATATGATTTTGTATTTCATTTATTATTAGTCTTTTATTAAACACAGAAAGTGTACATATTAACAGCACTAGAAACATACATTATAGAAAAACATTACAATAGAACACATAAAACATACATACAAAACATATATAATAGTTACAGAATAATAGAACAATAGAAAATGATAATAAAACAAAAAAATATTCTTCACTGAATCAGTGATGTTACTATTATTGATAATGGGCCAATTAGTTGTTTATTAGTTAGTTATTATATCCATAAATCCATTTCGTTTGTAAACTTTATAATTATATACATCCTAATCAAGGATAATATATAGAAGGATTCCCAAGAAGGGTTCCAAACTGGAGATAAGAGTGTTAACCGATACTATCAGCTCTCGCGGTAGATTTTGGAAACAGAGAGGCTGACAAGCGCGCCATCTCTAGGTGATAAAAGGACTGAACGTAACATCGTAAAACAATGTTAACTCCGGGTTGCGAGATCCGAAGTTCGATGGACGATTTACATTATTTTTTATTGCTAGACAACAGCTCAAATCACCGCGAAATGAAAAATATTCTCACATACCTTATTAAATTTCCAGTCTTCTACATGTGTTCTGGATACTCCAAGGCACAAATTTCACTGCCAAATAATTTACCGAAATAGCTTGTGTATTTGCAGGATTGCACCTATATGCATCACCCACTTATCTATGCTGTATTTAATTTCTAGCGTGATCTAAAAGGACAAAAAGCTCCTTATCGTTAATGGTAATTAAGATTGAAGCTAAAACAAAAAAAAATTGCACAATCAAGCCAATTTATTGAGCAAATGGAAGGTAATTAATTGACGTACGTGTTCACGAAAACTTCACAACATAAACATGTGAGCGGAAAGCTGGCGGCAGCGAGCGAGCACTGCGAGCAGCCGGAGCAGCTAGCGCAGCAGACGAGGGGAGGTGGGGAGGTCGGGGGAGGTAGAGGAGGGAGAGAGGCGGGAAATGTTCTACAGCTGATATTTTGTAACATTATTTATCAAATTTTATTTGCGTATTCTTAACTGCAGCATAACAAAATAACCCTTATAGACAAGCTCTGTTGAATTTGTTTGAATATTAACAAAGTTCAATGACTTTATGTGTTTGTATTAAATTTGAAGTCTTGTAAATATTTATGTAATTATAGCAATAAAATTAAAACCATTTTTCATTGAAACAAATTTTTTTACTACATCGATCATGATCCCGCTCGTTAATTCATTTTGATGCCTTTCATAAAATCGATCGAAGTAATTAAGATGCACACTATATTAAGGTCGATTTTCCTACCGGTTGCCATGATAAACTAGCATTATATAATATATTATGGTGAATGGAATTTTTAAAGTCTTTTTCAATTAAAGTTATTTTTCATTTATTGAAATTGAGTACAGTGCACAAAAATTATAAACATATATTTTTTTTTATTGAAAAAAATTTTCACTAAAATTTACATCTTATTTTTATTACGTTATTACGTTACCTGCATTAAATGGAAAGTGAAAATGAGTATCCAAAACGCACATATTTATAATTTTTGTGCACTGTCAATTTCATTAAATGAAAAATAACTTTAATTGAATAAAAGACTTTAAAAATTCCATTCACCATAATATATTATATAGATATGCTAGTTTATCATGGCAACCGGTAGGAAAATCGACCTTAATATAGTGTGCATCTTAGTTACTTCGATCGATTTTATGAAAGGCATCAAAATGAATTAACGAGCGGGATCATATGATCGATGTAGTAAAAAAATTTGTTTCAATGAAAAATGGTTTTAATTTTATTACTATAATTACATAAATATTTACAAGACTTCAAATTTAATACAAACACATATAGTCATTGAACTTTGTTAATATTCAAACAAATTCAACAGAGCTTGTCTATAAGGGTTATTTTGTTATGCTGCAGTTAAGAATACGCAAATAAAATTTGATAAATAATGTTACAAAATATCAGCTGTAGAACATTTCACGCCTCTCTCCCTCCTCTACGGTCCTCTACCTCCCCTCCCCCGACCTCCCCTCTTCTGCTGCGCTAGCTGCTCATCCGGCTGCTCGCAGTGCTCGCTCGCTGCCGCCAGCCTTCCGCTCACATGTTTATGTTGTGAAGTTTTCGTGAACACGTACGTCAATTAATTACCTTCCATTTGCTCAATAAATTGGCTTGATTGTGCAATTTTTTTTTGTTTTAGCTTCAATCTTAATTACCATTAACGATAAGGAGCTTTTTGTCCTTTTAGATCACGCCAGAAATTAAATACAGCATAGATAAGTGGGTGATGCATATAGGTGCAATCCTGCAAATACACAAGCTATTTCAGTAAATTATTTGGCAGTGAAATTTGTGCCTTGGAGTATCCAGAACACATGTAGAAGACTGGAAATTTAATAAGGTATGTGAGAATATTTTTCATTTCGCGGTGATTTGAGCTGTTGTCTAGCAATAAAAAATAATGTAAATCGTCCATCGAACTTCGGATCTCGCAACCCGGAGTTAACATTGTTTTACGATGTTACGTTCAGTCCTTTTATCACCTAGAGATGGCGCGCTTGTCAGCCTCTCTGTTTCCAAAATCTACCGCGAGAGCTGATAGTATCGGTTAACACTCTTATCTCCCTTCATAACATGGCGGATTCCAATAGAGTGCGCTCCTGTCTATTTTCTCCATGATCCTAATCTACCAGATATTTTGATTTCCACTTGCAGGGACTGTTAATTGATATGTTTTATCTATATCAAATAGCAACACATATTAGAGAGAGAGAGAGAGAGAGAGAGAGAGAGAGAGAGAGAGAGAGAGAGAGAGAGAGAGAGAGAGAGAGAGAGAGAGAGAGAGAGAGAGAGAGAGAGAGAGAGAGAGGGGGGGGGGGAGGGAGAGGGAGAGAGAGAGAGAGAACTGACTGTTACTTTGACAACCGGTGTAATAATAATAATAATAAAATAATAATAATAATAATTTTATTTCGAAGGCAAAGGTTGTACAAGACAACATACATCACGTCAAAATCTCAATCAACACACTAAAAAATAACAATAAATTGACACTATCACAACATAATACTAACAGACAAAAAAACAATACTTCATATTAACGGTACAAAAAAAAAATTTATCAGCTTACATAAATATGTATTAAATTTTAATGTTAATTACTTTTAAGATTTTAGATTAAACAATTCTCAGGTAACTTTTATTAGCAAAAATACTTTTTACTGAATAAAACTCTTTGTCAATCATCAACAATTTAAGCTTTGATTTAAAAACAGAATCAGATTCAATGCTTTTTAAACACGAAGGAAGAAAATCATATATCTTAGCACATTGAAAATGAGGATTACCCTCAGCAAACATTGAGTTCCGTTTTTCAACCACTGGTTTGTTCCTATTTCTTGTATTGTAGCAATGAACTATATCAGAACTCTTATATAGTTCAGGGTGGTTCCTCTTAAACATTGCACAATGAACAATATACATGCAAGGAACAGTTAAAATATTATTACTTTTAAAATATGTAACACAGGAGTCCCTTTTTCTAAATTTCAACATTGTTCGCAAAGATTGTTTTTGTTAAATGAAAACCTTTTGTAACAATTTATTACTTGAACCATAAAATATTAATTAAACCTACATCTATAATACTCAAACACAGGGGCGATCGGTCCATAGATGCGAAGAATGCACTGCATGACCAACACAGATGGGAATGATGGGATTTTTTTTATTGTCTTTTGGTGCTCCAAGCATATAATTTTCATTAGTTTGAATTTATAATTTTGAATAAAATCCCGCTGATCTTATTCTCGCTTGTCTTCGTATTTTTTCGCGATTTAAGACTGCGGCCCGAGTGATCGCAGTCATCACTACGTCACTAGAACCGGATCTAGCCAATAGAAAAGGCGCAAAATGAGATGGTGGGTGGGGTGGGCTATGGTAAAAATAATAGCTGGTGAAGCGCTGTATTCAGAGCCTCCTCAACCAATCAAAATCAGATGACGAGAAACTTTGATATTCATATTCGAAAATATTTAATATTTTAATAAATAAATAAGTATGTTACTCTTTTAAAATAAAAATATCAATTATGAAATTACCACATTTATTCTAATTTTTAAATTACCTAGTCTGTAGTCTTATAGTCTCTAGTCTGATTTTTTTGATAGAAAAAATATTCTTTGCAAGCTAGCGCCATATATATGCTGTGTTGCAAAAACGAACTACTTAGTAGTTAGTAAAGTTCGCAAGCTAGTACGGAAGCGCACACGTCTGATTCTGTTCAGTGATGCCTGCGATGTATTTTGCTTGTGTTATGCGTGTCTAGTGTATAATTTAGGGAGTTTCTTTAAACTGTGTGAAATATACCTAATATAATAAGTTGACAAATTTATTGATAGTTTACCAAAAAGAGCGTCGTCTATATATGAAATTTTATATTTAGTAAGTTTGTTTTACATTGACCATATATGGTAGAATAAAAATTATACTTATTATAATTTAGGAGCAACGGAAAATAAGAAATAAGACTTTATAATTTGCACCGTTGATTAAAAAGAATGAAAAATATACACATTTAAAAACATTGAAATTAGTAAATTAACTTTTTTTTTTTTAGAATACGGCAAAAATATTAAAGAAACAAAAACATCATCGATGGTAGCTTCGGTTATAAAAAAAAATCAAAGTTTTCATTGATTTTTAATAAAATAATAATACTGGATTGATAATTTTAGGAATCATATAAAACTTTGAATCATGTTCCTGGAGTGTTAATTTTGAACTTCAAAATTTATCTGTCACGCCCCTTTTTTAGAAAAAATCGCGCCTGCGGCGGGCTGTACGGGGGGCACGGCCCCCCGGACCCCCCTTTGGCATTTTATTCTCGTCGTTTTCAATGCGCATGACTATGTAGTAAGGTCACCGATCGCCACTGCTCAAACAAAATTAAACTATTAAAAAATAATACCTTTACAGTGGCTTTTGTAAATAAAACATTTATGTCTTTGGGGCTTTTATAACTTTTTTTATGATACCATTTATCTTGCTTGACACAATTGACAACACTTCTTGGTAAATTATGACAACTTTTCAAATTTACAGGTACCCCCAGAATTTAAAAATGTTAATTGGTTGTTGTGTGCAGGTTCACGAACTCACGTTCCACTCCAAGCAAGTAATGCAGCGTCTGCGTGAGTTCCAACAGGCAGATATCCTGTCAGGAGAGCTTTCGTTTGATCACTTACATGGGGAGGAAACTTCGGACGGCTCACACGTGGTCTTCCTGAAGGTTCTTTCGGACGCAGATCTCGACATCTTGCCGACTTAGTGATATTGGGAGTAGAGTGCAGAAAAATAGCTATGTAGCCATAAAAATGCTCCATCGTACATTCAAACCATACAGAGCAACATCATTAATGCACTTGCTAAAATTCATTCTCTATAAAACTTGTATTTTTACTTAAGGCTTCACCTGAAAAATTTGGACGAAAAAAGTCGTAAAAACAGATGTTCTTCAAATTGATTTGGTAGACTTACAACAATCGTCCAAACAGCCCTGATTTTTTTCAGATTTTTTTAACCGTTGGTTTAATTATAATTAATTTATTCAAATGTGAATTTTGTATCCTTCCAATGTTAAATTTGTTAATTAGCATTGCTAAAAAACTGAAAGACAGATTTTTTTTACTTTTTTTTTTTTACAAAAACCTAATTTTTTAGGCTATTTTTCTGAATTATTTTCATATTTTTCGAACCGTGGTGTTCATTGTTATAAATTGATTGTTGATTTTTATAAGACATGTGGCAACGCTCTCATGGACTGAAGTTACCACCCACTCCTAACGTTAGCTTCGCATTGCTATTGCAACAGTGTTGCCACGATTTTTTACAGTGTGACCTTGATAGACAAATTCTCAGGTTATACCTTAAACAAGAGTGAACGTGTTTGCTGAATAAAAGTGAAATGCATTTTTCAAATCCTGCCTATTCTACTTATTCCTAAAAGCTACTGTCAAACACATTTTCATAATGTAAATAATATAATAATATATATGTAAATAAAATGTACTTAATTATTAAAAGTAAAAATATGAGCACTGGATGTCTAGGTGTGAGACCGTGCGAGCCTATAATAGCTGGAGCCACCTTCAATGCAATCTTGGTGTCAGTCAGGGCCACATGCAGCCAGAAAGAAGAGGACAGAAAAGCAAATAATAAAGTTAACTCACATAGTTGCCACCCCTAACATTGATTTGTTGGCTGAAAATAATAAAATTTTAGAATAAAATAATGATGCAAATAATTATGAATGCTTTTGCAATTTGTGAATTTTTAAATATTTTAACTAGTATAGTGTTTTTGTTTTGTTTTTCCTGCAATTTTGTTTTGCTTTTTGAAAAGGTGAAGGAAAAGTTACTGTTTTTCTGTTCTGTGTATACCTTCTTTTGTTATAATTATTTTTTTTTAAATATTTAATTAAAGGCGAGCATAGACGAATAACCCATAAAAAAACACATTTTATCAAAAGATGATAATTTTGTTATATTAGTAACTGAACTTCACAGTAATGATGAAAAATAAGTCACAAAAGTAAATACTGTATAATGATTTAAATATTTGCTGTATTATTTACAAAGGATTTTTTTTTTTTTTTTTAATGGAGTATCAACCTCAAAATTTTTTGTTGCAGGAATGGATGGAAGAGGGTGCTTGATTTCTTTCAGATTTTTTAGAGACCGGTAACTATTTTTAAAAAATTATTTTAAGTACAGAGGAAGTGACACCTCTTTTATTTAATAAAAGGATAGGATCTAAAATGGGTGTGGGTTCAAATCCACTCTGCAAAACTTTTTAGCAATACTTCCTAGGCTCTAAAAAAAATCAGAGTGGCATAATTTTACACCCTCATCCATTTCTGCAATGAATTTTTTTTTAGACCTGTCAGTTATTTTTTTTTATTATTTTTTAAATTGTAAGTTTTTAGTTGTGCCTCTTAGAAAGAAATTCCCCAATTTGATGTTAATATGAGTTTCCCGGCCTGTCATTTTGAATTTTCATTTCAACTCTCTATTAGTCGAATCCCTTTTAGTAAAAATTTTAGTAGTACTTTCCTATATATATATACAGTATGTTAGTGCCCAAAGCCGAATTCAGACATATTGTCCAAAAAAAGTGACCAAAACTAGTTGTGGTTATTGCATTTTGACCAAAACCCGAAATGAACAAATATTTCGGCTTTTGGTCATTTAAGGTAGAGATAACGCCGAACAGCTGATTGACGTAATGCCCTTTGATTAACATGTAAACCTTAGCAAATTGGCAAAAATTCTGAAATTTTTTTGAGAGGCAGATAATAGTGCCTAAAAGCCATAGAAAAAATTTCAAAACGATTTAACGAGCGAATTTTTTTTAATTAATTTTTTTAATTTTCAGCATAGGGCTTTCCCATGGAGAGCCAAACTAAAAAATAATTTAAAAAAATCGGCTCGTTAATGTTTTTGAAACTTTTGCTATGGCTTTCGCACTAATATCTGCCTCTCAAAAAGATTCCAGAATTTTTGTCAATTTGCCAAGGTTTAATTACATGTTAATCAAAGGGGATTACGTCGAACAGCTGTTTGACGTTATCTCTACCTTAAATTTGATCACAACTAGTTCTGGTCAAATCATAAAAACCAAAACCCGTTGAGAGACAGCTCGTCGGCTTTTGGTCAAACAAAATTATCCACATCTAGTTTTTGTTAAATCAGAAAAACCAAAACCACAAGGTGAGCTTTATTTCGGCTTTTGGTCACTTTTTCACATATTTAAGTTTGGCCATTTCATTATACGACTAAAGAATATTCGTATGTGCTTTATTCAATAACATTTAACAAATAATTTATATCAAAGCTTGCTTTATTTTATGCCAAAATGTGTATCATAATGTGTATTATTCTATTCTATTCTATAATGGAATAATAGTAATAATAAGAAGTAAAAAAAATATTTATTATAAAATAAATAAAATGTACACACCTTTAAGGGTAAGGTAACGCCACCAATGTTAAAAAAAATCCCTCTCACAAAAATTCTGAAAAAAATTTAAAATGTTCTCCTCTACACCCCCTATCAGTAGCTAAAATATCAGGTATACAAATACGATCTAGTTTTTGGTTATGAATTTTTAAAGTTGACCAATTTAACATGGGAGTTTCATTTCTCCATGTTAAAGTAGTCAACTTTAAAAATTTATAACTCAAAAACTAGATCGTATTTGTATACCTGATATTTTAGGTACTGATAGGGGGTATAGAGGAGAACATTTTAAATTTTTTTCAGAATTTTTGTGAGAGGGATTTTTTTTAACATTGGTGGCGTTACCTTACCCTTAAAAGTTTCCAATTGTAAAACATTTCATTCTTCATTTCATTCTTTCATTTCACTTCAGCATTTTTATCACATTGCTTCATAATTCATAATTTTTAATTATTATTCATTAATACTTCTTAAAACAGTTTCAGAGCTTCTCACCTCAATACAACCATACCAAAGAACTAAGCACCGCATTTGAAAGTATAATATTATATATTATTATACTGAGTTAAAAACTCCTTCAATTATTATTTTTGACAATGTTTTTGGTGACACAATTCTGAGAAATAAACATTACACATTCCAAAAATTATTCCATTTCCTTTTTCTATGATACTTTTATTGATATAGTATAACGATAAGAACTTTACTGAGATAGACTGATGCGTATCTTGAAATGTGGTATGTGGTTCAATAATTTGGTGGAGATGCAGCTCTAATATAATTATACAAAGTCTTCTACCCGCAATGGTTGTAACAAACCATTGTTTATAACGTCTGTCGCATGCAGCCATTTTCATTGTTATAATAAACATGGGACGACGTAGTGTTTGATTTTGCCACCAGAGCAGAGCACGTAATGACATTGTTGGCACTATATATTTAACCGTTTCAACTTCATAATTAATGATTTTCCATAAGTTAACATGTAAATAACCGTCCCATCATGCTTTTCCTTTCACGCGACAGACATTACACAACAATACTTTGTTTACTAACAATGAGCAGAAGACTTTGAATATATATAAGGAAAATATTGATGAATAATAATTAAAAATTATGAAGCAATGAATGATAAAAATACGGAAGTATATTAATAAAATAATATACAATTAGAAACTTTTAAAGGTGTGTACTTATTTTATTAATTTTATATTTAATATTTTTTTACTTCTCATTATTATATCACTGTTATATAGCAGTTATAGGATTATGATAAACGTTGGCATAACATAAAGTAAGCTTTGATATAAATTAAAGTGTTGTTATTGAATAAAGCACGAATATTCTTTAGTCGTATAATGAAATGGCCAAACCTGGTTTTGGTTAAACATGTGAAAAAGTGACCAAAAGCCGAAATAAGGCTCACATCAGGTTTTGGTTTTTCTGATTTAACCAAAACTAGATGTGGTTAATTTTGTTTGACCGAAAGCCGACGAGCACTCTCTCAACGGGTTTTTGTTTTTATGATTTGACCAAAACTAGTTGTGATCAAATTTAAATGACCAAAAGCCGAAATATTTGTTAATTTCGGGTTTTGGTCAAAATGCAAAAACCACAACTAGTTTATTTTACTTTTTTTGGACATTGTCCGAATTCGGCTTTGGGTGCTAACATAATTATATAATATAAATTACAAAACACTGCAAGCACCAATTCATTTTGAAAAAAAAAAAAAAAAAATTGCTATACATATATATGCAGTATATCTATATATCTGTATATAAATTATATAATATGCTTAATTAACTAAATTAACTACATAAAATGCAGTCTTTCTATTGGCTATAATACATTTGTTGGATGCCACAAAATATATTGGCGTTCAATAAATAATTTAAGTCACTTCAACGTGTTTTTAATACACATTTTATTTAAAATTTACATTATTTTTACTGTATACTCAAAATTTATATTCTTAAGAGTTAATTAAGAACCTGCAATATTTTCTCATGCACTGCAGTAGAATTATTGTTAGTGTCAAAAAGCATTCAATACTTGAAACTACATGTAGAATTAATTAAATTTACAAATGTATATAATTTAGTCTCAAATACATATAACATAAAAATATATCACTACATTTAAGTCACTGGGATATTATTAGCATTTTCATTTTCTTTTTAATTACAAACAGCTCTTTCACAGATCATTTTGGACGAATTATTAAGTTTATAAATAATTAAATGCTTACTTTGCAATTAATATTCATTATGAGCTAGATCTAGAATTAAAGCACTAGCTATATATTAAAAATAAGAATTAAATGCCTTACTCCACGTTCGGCAGGGGAAGTAGTGGCACATGATCGTGGACAATTTGAACTTACAGCAGCTTGCAAATATGCTGTTGAAAGGGATAAATTAATATAAATCTGTCATTGCTATTTCTAAGTCTCATAAGTTCATTCAAATAGAGGGTACAAAAAATTATCCCTATCTGAAAAACATTCTTATTTACATGAAGGACCAATCAAGATACTGAAATTTTGAAAGGTAAAATAAATATAATTTTATTATTATTATTATATTACTCCATCAGTATTATAGTGATCAATTTCATGGCAAATTAATAACAGAATAATAATGAGTTTGTATTGATTAATTGAGAGTAGATAAATAATTATTCCACGAGATGAATGTATTTAATGCCTTTTCATCACTGTTATATGATGATGAATGTGAAACTGATACATAGTTTTATAAAAAGTAGGCAGCCAGTAGCAATTTGCCTGGGTGTTTATTGAACATCACAAGAGTTTTGCCCTCATGTGGCACTTTATTACACAACTTTACCAAGAACAATTCACCGATTTGCAAGCAAATTTTTAAGGTTCTCATCAAATCTGAAGTATTATTTGGAATTAGTGCACATAAATTCTATGTTTCATTGATTGAGTCACATATTCTTATAATATAATGTTAATAGTAATAATAATAATGTTTTAAGTTCTGTTAATTATTAATAGAAAATTAATAGGGAAAATTTGCAATGCTAGCCGACTCGTCCTGCCTCTAACAATGGCACTAAAAAAAGTAACAAGTTATGTATATGTTAGTAACATAAAATAAAATTATTTACAACATTGAAATAGATTGAATAAACATTGATTTTATCTTAAAATATTTGAGATTTCTTTAGCACATAAACAAACAGAGGTAGAGATTGTCCAAGCCGCTGCAGTTAATTGGCCTTTAGCCTCAAACCAGTCCGGCATACAATACAAGCGGCAGGCAAACCACAAGAAACATGACAACACATTGGACACTTTGAGCCCAGAGAAAGAACATCACAAGCTAGCCCAGCAAACATGCAGTGTTGCCAAGTATTGGACTATTTGAAGCTGGCACAATTCTCAACAGCGCTAGTCCAAGTCTTGACATATATTTTATGCTGAAAGGAAAGCATTCCAACGCAAGTACACAAACAGTAAGATGCAGCTGGACGAAGGCTTAGGAGAGTGTGTAGACTTTGTTTTAAAAACCATCACTCCCAGCCCTCCCAAAAATTTTAGATTATAACTAACATGGCAATAAAGGCACTTTATTGGTTAGATTATTTCAAAGTAGGCTCATAACTATTTTCTATATCAATGTATGCCCTGTGAAGAAGTGTCGCCAAGAATTTACAAGAGATGGCTGGAATATAACTTGCTGCTACACATATGTGAAGTCAAGTTTCATCCCATTTAGGATTTATAACTTTGTAGGGTTGAAGGTCTCAGCGTCTTTCTACATTCAAACAAAACCACATTCTATGAGATTGGCGGGGAAAAAAATCAAGCAATATCTCAGCTGCTATCAAACTGGAATTCACATTAAAGAATAAAAATTTTAAGTAATGTAATATAAAGATTTGTGATGTAAATGTTATGAAAAAGGCACGAGCCAAGATATTGTCTGAAATCTTTCTAATTTAAGTAAGCCCTCACCAAAAATAGATAGCTCTGGCATACTGTTTTTTTTTTTTTTTTAGACCTAAATGTTAAGAGCATTGTTTCATTCATCATCAATGTCACATAAACCTCAACTTATAATAGGCAACAAATAAACTTGCTCAGAAACATTCATGAATGAATCAATAATTCAATGAACTTCATAATTTATTTAACAAAATTAAAAAGCTTGGAGAACTTAAATGTACCAAGCTAAATGAGATCAACAAAATTGTAATACACATGTGCATACATAAAAATTATAAGTGTAGCACTTTTTAATGTTTATAAATATAACCCAATCCATCATAGTCCAAGAGTCATTGATTTTTATTATTTTATTTCTTCGTTTATTTTTTTTTTTATTTTTTTTTTATGAATACACATTTTTGGCAGAGCTGGGACATGGAGGAATAAATGGGACATTAATGTAATCAATACTTATTACATTAGAATTAATCAATATATTAAGCAGGTACAAATCCAGCAAATATACTTTATCATATAGCAAGAAATAAGACATTTTAAAGTGAATAAAGACATAATTTTTGGATGGGTGATTCATTGCCTATGAAGGGAATGAGACCACTTCACTTAAATTACTGAGTGGTAAGTATGGGTCACCCACCTCCTTCACCCCAGCTCTACGGAGTCAATAATAATCAGCTGGACCGTCAAAATAATATATGGACGGGCAGTGAAATGGATAGCAAGGCAAGTTGCAACAATTTTGCTGGGGTGAGCACCCTCCCGAGTCTGCATCAGTGCACACATAAATGCATTGACAAATAACATAGACATAGTCAGGAAGGCACTGCAGAATGGATAACACCCTAAATCTTAAAAGCAATCAACAGTAATGCATAGGTACATAGCTCATAACAAATAACATTAAAAAAAGCATGTATACTTTGATTGTGAGAGGTACAAATCATAAGCTAAGAATTAAGGTTGTTTGTCTTCTTAACAATATGACAAATAATCTTGTTTATATATCATAAATACAAACATTTATTCTAATTGCAATGTGAAGCAAAACAATTTTCATCCTTAGTTTAAAGAATATATTAATATTATAAATTGAAGTTATAAATAAATTAGATACTATATTTACTACATAATATATTAATTAGTTAGGTCAAAGGTATATCTATATTAAGGCACTGTCAATGGCATTGTCTATACTAATTGTAAATTAATGTATCTAACACATGCACTGATATTGTGCATGTCAGCATTAAAGAAGCTCTTCTCTGTAGTCTCCCACTTTTGACCAGCTTGTCAATCACAACAGGATCTACTGAAAACCAATTAATGAGCTGGCCTGCAATTCAATATGCAGTTGGCAAACAAAGTTATGGACATAAAAAATACCCAGTGTTGAAATGCTGAGCCTTGCAGGGATGAAAAATAGATACAGCCAGGATAAACATACTTTCATAACAACACATGGCCTAAAAAACTGAAGTCAAAACATATTGCTGGGTCTTAAGTGCTTAAGTTTAAAGATATTTCTATTCAATAATACGACCAAAGAATTAAAAATATATTTCACAAATAAAAGTATTGCAGTAGATTTTTCTTTGCATTTATAATAAAATGAAGAAGTGATATGGGTGTTATGTGGAATAAACAGAGGAAGTATGGCGGGGTTTGATACGTAGCGGTGGATGGAAGAGCAGTGGATTTCAAACTATTTATTCAAATCTCCATGTACTTTGTCCTTTACTTGAGGGGTGAAGGGGATCCTAACCCTGAACAGCTCATGTTTGCCCTGTGGACATGGCAACAATTAATTTAAAGAATTTAAAGAGTATGATCATCATTACTCATAATTCCAGTGACAAATGGTCGGGCAAGCTACTTTATTAATGTTTCAACAATGCAATCTGAATACTATTTATATCATACTTTGTATATGCTTTCAATGCATCTTAAATCAAGTAGAACTATCTTGCTATCTTCAGTTTCCAAGCACAAGAGTAACAATACTTTCCTAGTCATTAAATAAGTAAATTGTTGAAACGGCTAAAACTATATATATATATGTGTATATATATATAATATATGTGTGTGTGTGTGTGTGTGTGTGTGTGTGTGTGTGTGTGTGTGTGTGTGTGTGTGTGTGTGTGTGTGTGTGTGTGTGTGTGTGTGTGTGTGTGTGTGTATATATATATATATATATATATATACTGTGTACATGATTACACACTACTTTAAACAATTTTTAAAACATTTTTGTTCTTCTCTTCTGATGTTTGCAAGATAGATAGGCTACTCATGCAAGTATTAACAATGTTTTCTGTTTTCGCATTTAAAATTATACAGTATAACATTATAAAATTTTGAGATAAGACAATTGCTAGTAAATATATGATAGCAAGATATTACATTACAGCAAAATAGCAAATATACTGGAGGGAAGGAGGGGGGGGGGATTAAAACTCATGTTAAGGCATGCAGCCCATGGAGGTGTGGTGAACTAGAATGATTTTGTGATGGCTAGACTGAGTGCTCTTCTTATCTCCTCCAAAATTGCAAATCTGAATCTCAGTGTTCCTTGGAGCTGCAGCAAATCAGGCAAGGGTAAAGTTTGTCACAAGGTTATACATGTATACATGTACATGTATTTTGTTTACAATTACTTAACAACATGTTCTAAATTGATTGCAAGCAAATTTATTGTACATAGATCCTTGAGTAGCAAGATAAAATTTCATTTTAGGGAAAACTTGTAAAATTGCACACATGGTGTAAAGCCAGCTTTACTCATTAACAAATGAAAATGTTAAAGATTGCAAAGAAAGAGAGATGATGCCACTTGAAAATATTGTTTGTATGTGGTTTGCATCTCCCTTCCTTTTGTTTTAATTTTTCTAAGTTATGCAATTATTCAGTGAATTTCAGCATCTAGCTTGACATAATAGGCCTGTTCGTAAACCCTGCTCGGTGTACACTTTCTACACCCAATCGACCTTATGGCGCATGTACATAAGGTCGATTGGGTGCAGAAAGTGTACACCGAGCAGGGTTTACAAACAGGCCTAATATTGCAGCGTATTTCAGCATCATTACTTGCAAATATCTCAATTAAAATGCAAAGTTTTTTAATTGAGACTAAAAAATCATAAAGTGTGATGCAATTGAAAAAAGTTGAAATTCTGATGTTAGAATTGAAAAATAACTTTAAAATATATTACATGTTACATACTCTTCGATAAGCTATATTAACTTTGTACTTACTACCTTTATAAAAAATTTAAGGTAATTTATAGTTTAATTTGTATAACATTAGAAATATAACAAAATACTTTCCAAATAGTAAAAATTAATTCATAGAAATTTAAAAACTTAAAA
This sequence comes from Siphlonurus alternatus, assembly GCA_949825025.1. Lineage (NCBI taxonomy): Eukaryota > Metazoa > Arthropoda > Insecta > Ephemeroptera > Siphlonuridae > Siphlonurus > Siphlonurus alternatus. The sequence continues at coordinate 15,662,520 of OX463788.1, forward strand.
AGCAATACAATATTTAATTTAATGTTCTATATAAATATAGCAGTAATGAAATTATGAAACTTAACATGATAATTAACAGTCAATGCACACCAAAAATTTTTAAAAGAAATAATTTCATGATGTTTTATGAAGTATGAATTTACATGCCTCTTGTGTCGAAACCTTATTTTATTATCTTTTTAATGAACATTTTGGACCAGCTTAATTTTTTTCACGCCAATAAAGTATTTAACTATTTTGTTGAATAAGAGTTGAAAACTGGAAGAAATAAAGCATCGACTTAGAAATTTCATCTACTGTATACCTCAGAGTCATTGTAAATGATGACAACTAAGGTAAGGTACAATATTTGCACTGCAACATTGAGAACAAAATGTTTCGTTGCACCCAAATTTTTTCCTTCTTTTACTTCAATTATGATGTAAGGCATTAATTTTGGTGTTAGTTGTTAGTTAGAAATGAACAATCAACAACACTCTTCTTTCATAGTATAAAAAGTTGTAATACTATAATTTTGTTTTCCATGCTTTTCTGACAAGATGAACTATTATACTATTATAATATAAGTATAATATTAATAATAAAAAAAAATCATGTTGATGGTCCATGTTATTTGATGGGATAAATGTTAACATGCAGTAAGGTAACAGGATTAAGGATTATTCATTGCAGCAATATGTTTTGACAACACTGGTTTAAGCTGACTGTCATGCATAGCTTGGCAAGTGTAGGGGACTTCTACTTCACATCTAATATGAACCATATAATCACATAACTGCCTCAGAAATGACTGTAAAAAAAAAAAAAAAAAAAAAAAAAAAAAATTTATTTTTTGATTTGTTATGCTGCTGTCTGCATAACTGCCATTTTTCTAGATGCAGATTTAAAAGCAATATCCCCTAGCATCATGCTCTACGGCACCGAGAGTCTAGCCTGGACCCGTGGCTGTCTGAGGACGTGCAGCAGCTCCATGAGGCTCCTGGTAACAGCCCGTGATGTAGCGCCATGATTTTTCAAGCTGTGGTGACATATTGGGTGCTGCAGCCAGGCACTCTCGCATGTACGCCTCAAACACCTCACAATGACAGCGGCGACGAGCAGGACAACGGCACATCTCGCTGATGCATGCCCTGCAACAGCAGCCACAATGGTCAAAGGCAACAAGCAAAATTCAGCTGATAAATCAGTTTGATAGAAATATTGAGAGACAACAATAAATTGTTTAACATTCAATTGTTTCCACAATGCATAAAAACAATGTACTACATGTCAAATCCCCCCCCCCCTCTCCCACATGAAATTATAATTCAATAATATGTAATGTGATGTAAAGTAACATGTTTGATTGATATTAAAAACAACAACACTAATGAAGCACCACACTCCATGTTTGGGATGTTTATATGATGGTCAATTAATAATTATCTTCAAGTTTGGTATACAGTAAAAACTCAAAAGATAAAGGGAATTTACAAGGGGGTGTTCAAGGATAAATAGTCCCCCCCCCCCAAATTGGTCACAGTAGTATAGGTTAAATACATGGGTGGATTTATCTTTTCCCACTTATTTCCTATGCCCCACCTCCTTCTCTTTCTAGCCCAGTAATTCTAGCATAAAATATCATTGGGACCCGGAAAAAATTAGGGGAGTTTTGAAAATTACAGGGTCGATAGAGTTTGACTTTCTGTACAACATATCAAAATTACGCCTTTTTACGCCCTGTGCTAACGCCGCCATTTAAAAAAAATGGCGGCCGGGAGGTTGCTTCATGTTTTAATTTTCTGTGCTCAATCTAATTATATTTTTGAAAATAAAAAAATACGGGGACGTAGCTAAAGATATACCTCATTGATATCCTAAAAAATATTTTCAAATTTTGCATTAAAACCCGTTAAAAAAAATAAATTTCCGAAAAAATTGAAATAGATCGTTGACATTTCTTCCATTTGTAGCCAAAGTTTTTGTTGTATCGAAAACCATGTCATTATAAAATATTGCCTCTCGTTCTTTGTGAATTAGAAAATGCATGTTTGAATATAATCCGATCAGGCAAAGCCGAGTTATGAATTTTTTTGTGTGCCCGCGCGTGGAACTTGGAGAGCGTCAGCCTGCAATACACACGCTTGGCATGGGGAGAACCGTGACGCGCGGCGAAGTCGCTGACCATTGTAGTACTGCATTCACTCGCACTGCTAAAATTTTATCATACAGGCATTAGAAATAGTATGATATGGTATGTGGTTTACTACAAATTTACACATATAATATAATTATATAATTAAAGCAGGTATTACACGATACATTTTTTCTAACTATTGAATACATTTTTTCCTTTCAAGAAAATTTTATCCCCATACAAACAAATGGAGTTCAAGTTTTCTTGTAAGAAAAAATTGTATTCAATAGTTAGAAAAATTGTAACGTGTAATACCGGCTTTATATTAAATAAAATTTTATAAAATATCCTTGTGATCGAACATAACATAATTGCTTTTGTGTATAAATATAATTAAATAAAAATTTAAAAATATAATATATGTTTATGTATATATAATACATATATATATACGGTATGTTATATAATTGCATGAAAACAAATTAAAGTGTAAAATAAACTGCAGTAGTCCATCCAATAACTATATTTTTTTAGAGCCTTCATTATATATTATATAATGTAACAATATATTTAAAAATATAATGTTTTAGTTATTCCATCACATCCCGGTTTTATTAATATATTTTAATAATATATCATATTTGATTGTTTAATAATTTTAATATAATTTCATCTACACACACATCTTGATATATTTGCAGCATACATTATTATTGAAAGAAATAACGTATTAGTAAATACAGATTAATAATTTTAGATCACACGCTATGTTAATTTAATTAAGATCCATTGCCGGATTCGATTGAAGTAATACAACTTAATTATTAAATGTAGATATTATATCATTATAATTTATAATTATATGTATTATTGGATGCCAATATACGACTTTATAATATACATGATATAGCACCACTACAAACTATATAATTCTCATTTAAAGAGCATAATTATATTCAAGTTAATATTAAAATTTGAACCATGATATTCAGTATACATAATTGGGCGCGATTCACGAAGCAGTTAGCCAGGTTTCTAACCACGTTTAGCTTAATCACGTTTAACTATACCTGTTTTACGTGTTAAACCACCTAGTTAAACGTGGTTAAAGCTAAATGTGGATAGAAACCTGGCTAACTGCTTCTCGTGAATTGCACCCAATATATTATAATGAATACAACAAATCAACACTTCGGACTTATAATTATAATAATTTTAAAATTAATTTTGTTTAAGGGGCATTCACAAAATCTTAAGACCACATTTAAGGCTCGATAATTTAAAGCTTGATATTAGACGTGTTTTTTAGACCCAAAATTTCTGGTCTTAAATTATTGAGCCTTAAATGAGGCCTTACAGCTTTGTGAATGCCCCCTTTTATGTTTTATTTTTTTTTTTTTTTTGCAGTTTCAAACTAAACATTAAAAAAAATTAAAAATATAGTCAACAATATTTATAGATACAGCGATGAGGTTACAAGTTAGAATTATCAGAGATCTCTTCTTGGTATTATACTGTACAGTCTGTACACTATGTACTAAATCAAAATAATTAAAATGACAATTATTAAGGGTATAAATATATAATTTTAACTTTTGCTGCATTCAAAGAATTTTTTTAGAATTATTATGTATATAATAATAATGAATCTTTCGATGAATGAAGATTCACAGATTGCAGATTAATATGATATATATAATTGTATATATTGCGCACTGTTTTTAAACATTATTTTAATTTTACCAACACACATTGAAACAATTTTCGTTAATAAGAACTAAATAGTATTTACCTTTACCATATGTTATAGGTTTGTAACAATTAAAAATAAATATACACTCAATACTACACATAAAGGCTCTTTCTTGTGATATCCTTATTTGATTTGATTTGTTTATTGGATCCAATACATTTATTTTATTATCATTAAATTTTCCGTAATCTATTTATGTATATGGGTACACATAAATGTACATGCAATGTTACATTAATATAGTTGCAGTAATGTTTACATAGTGTTTAACTTTAATACTTATTTCATACATTCACTTGCTTCTACGCATATAATACGAAAATGAAAATACAATTGATTTGCAATTTGCAACTGAATTTTAACATATCAAAATATTTCTCGTTTAATTAAGTTATCACTGTATTTCTTTCTATGCCAAGGCAGATTTTAATAAAAGTCATATATTAAAATTAAATAGTTAAAATTTAAAGTACTAACTAAAGAATAAATTACTATATTTATATATATATATTATATATATGAAATAATATATAATATATATATATATATATATAATACTTTGCGATAAAGACAAACATATATCACAATTCTGACGAATTGTTGAAGTATAATAACATTTAAATTTAGCACAGGCTCCTCATTTTATCATACAAACATGCGTGCATGGCTTTATTGTATTGGGAGATAATAAACTATTTTGCAATTAAATAAAAAAATGTGTCATTTTGTAAGTATAAATTTGTAGTGCGTCCATATCATACTATTTCTAATGACTGTATGATAAAATTTTAGCAGTGCGAGTGAATGCAGTACTACAATGGTCAGCGACTTCGCCGCGCGTCACGGTTCTCCCCATGCCAAGCGTGTGTATTACAGGCTGGCGCTCTCCAAGTTCCACGCGCGGGCACACAAAAAAATTCATAACTCGGCTTTGCCTGATCATATTATATTCAAACATGCATTTTCTAATTCACAAAGAACGAGAGGCAATATTTTATAATGACATGGTTTTCGATACAACAAAAACTTTGGCTACAAATGGAAGAAATGTCAACGATCTATTTCAATTTTTTCGGAAATTTATTTTTTTTAACGGGTTTTAATGCAAAATTTGAAAATATTTTTTAGGATATCAATGAGGTATATCTTTAGCTACGTTCCCGTATTTTTTTATTTTCAAAAATATAATTAGATTGAGCACAGAAAATTAAAACATGAAGCAACCTCTCGGCCGCCATTTTTTTTAAATGGCGGCGTTAGCACAGGGCGTAAAAAGGCGTAATTTTTATATGTTGTACAGAAAGTCAAACTCTATCGACCCTGTAATTTTCAAAACTCCCCTAATTTTTTCCGGGTCAAAAGTTAAATTTACTGGGCTATTGGGCAAAGAACTTCTGTTAAATATCTGATTTTTTTTTTTATTGCAACTGTTTACTTCAATACTTAAATAACAATTATTTAAATTAAATTTCAAGAGATAGAGATGAAATTAGATAAAAAAATGCATTCAAAATCGCAGTACAATGCATGTAAAAAGATAGTGATTCAATATACTTATTCAATATACTTATTTATTTCACTCGTATAATGTATAATAACAAGGGGTGTAGGGATAATTAACAAAGCATCAGATGACACTATAATACTGTATAATATATTACAGTATAATAATATACATTAGTGAAATTTCAATTTAATTTCAGTTCATACATCTCAAAGTTGAGTAAGTTGAATTGAGAAAAGATAAGAGGTTAAAAATTTACTTACTTGTAGTACCTCATGGCAGGCACTGCCGCATGGCACACTTGAAACATGTCTGAGCGAATAGGTGCACACTTGCGGTAGTCTCTATTCTGTTTCTTGGTATCTGTGGTGCATGGCTGCTCATTGCCAGTCTTAGGGACGGCTAGGCCACTTGGCCGTGGACAGCTCTTAGCCCCTCCTACTCGCCAAGAGTCTCCAAACACATCTGCTCGTTGTACTAGCACACCATTCCGTGTAGTTAAGTCATCAGTTGTTTTTCCATTATAATTGCCACACAGACCACAAAGTCGTGAACGCATGCTGGGCGGCACCTTCACCTCAACCAGTGAGTGGCCATTCCACAGCAACTTCAACCCTGCAAGCCACACAAATTACAGTGCTCTTAAGAAACTGTTGTCTGGCATAGTTCAACAATAATGCGACACTGCTGCATTTATTTAACAAATTGAAATTTTACACTGGAAGTAATACAATAAAATACAATAATATTGTGCATCTATTGGCACTGACTGGCAATTTAAAAGACTTGACAAGTTGGTATAATTTTATTATTTGATGTTTTACAGTCCAGTGAAAAATTTAATATAAGAAAGTATTCCAGCGGCATTGCCAAATCAATGCTCTTACAGCTACAAGAAACTATTTTTATTTAAGGAATGTAATAATTACTGTGAATTAGTAGCATGAATTGTATTCAACATCTATCAAGAGATGAATTGTGTGCTGTGCTTGGACATTAAAATTTAAGTACAGTAGTAAAAATAAAATAATTATGTTTCAAGCCTTTTAGCCTTTAATACTACACCGCGTACCAGTAAGAATTGCTGTGGGATGAATTGCATAATCTTCTTTTACTACATTATAATTCATTATAATACCGATAATAATAATGAAATTTTTAGAGTTCAACTTGTAAATTTTTCGTAAATGCCTAGTTGCAACACTATGGTTTGTTAAAAAAATATAACGTCTCTTGTCTATAATGAGCTATCTGCCTACCATGATGGTACAATTATGAGCTTTCTGCTTTACCAATTTATTGCTCACGATCATGGTAAGCAAATAGTTCATTATTTTGGATGAGGATTGACATGGCTGACTTACCAATACTGGTGGTGAGCAGGAGGTTGTCTCGCTGCATACTCAGCTCGAGCACATGTGCAACACGGTGCGGCACGGTCACACGTTGGCCATCTACCTTGGCCCGCATCCGCTGCCCCAGTGTCACCTTGTGTCGGCCCAGCTGCAACATAAAACACACATCCATCAGGCACAATAGGAACACCCTAGTATTAACACTTACATAATTGGTCTAAGAAAAAAAATCTTAAATTACACTATCGCCTTTCCTATACTAAGGTTCATATTTAACTTCATTTTCGTCGGAAACGCTTGGGTGTCCTTCAGCTCAGACAGTGAAATTCCTTGTAACAAACAACACACCAATGACTGAAGATGTTACAAACATAAAAAAAAAAAGAAAAAAAAAGTTAATTGTGAAACAGAGTATTTTCTACCAGTCCCATGGCTTGGTTAGCATGTAGGGTAGAAGATGATTTAACGATGATCAATGTTTGAGCTTGCTACTAACATATTAACTACTACAATTAAAAATCATAAAAATAATCTTACTGAATTTAAAAATATTACATTACATACTGTATATTTTTTTACAGTCAGTTAATAATTCAAATGAAAATTATGTTTGTCTCTAAAGGGGTTAAAAATCAATATCCCCTCTATTTAATGCATATTACAAATATTACAGTAAAGTATGGAGTAGAGCACCTAATAGACTGCATTTACATGCAAAATTTTAAACTCTAAATCTTTTACTTGCATTTTTTACTAGAGAATTTACACCAATTTTGATATAGTCTGTAATGTCTTGTAATAAACTACATTATTCATGTGTTTTATACTAAAACAAGACTCTGGGACTGAGACAGTGACACTAACATACCTTGACAGTGATGAGCTTAGCACGCGAAGGTGTTTGGCTGTTAGCTCCCCCTACACTTGACATCCGAACCGCAAAGCTGTGGTTGCTTGAGCAGTCAAGAGCTAGCTGATATTTGCATGAACCTTGGAAGCTGAAGTGCCGCTCGTCGAACGTTCGAAAGTGCCCACCAAACATCAGACACCGACCATCACCTGTAGTAAATAAACCTACTTTTACAACTTGCATACAAGAATGTAAATAATAATATCTTGTAACAAACATAGCAGGTAAGAACAATAAAAACAGTTTTATGAAGCTAGAGGGGCCGAAAAATTGGGTCCTAATAATGAATTCAAAGTTCGTAAAATCAAAGTCCAAATGACAAATGTCATAATATACATGAATAATTTTAAAATTTGATGAAATATTACTTTAAATTTAAGCTGCAGGTATCAAATTAGAAGAAAATATTATTAAGTACTCGAATGAGCTTTATAAATATCACAATTTCATTAATTATATTGCCCTCATGTTATGATTTTTATGAGACGTATCATATTAATATCGCAGGGAGTACTTTTTTTAATTTTTTTATTATAAACAGTATACAAGTACAGTCCAACCAAGGCTCTAAAGAGAATCCCTATCAGTTGGAACTGAAAATACTTACTTTTAACAATGTATAAACAATGTATGTATTAAACTAAATCAATACAAAAATTCTTATTTTTACATTAAAAATTAAATAAGACAATTTCATAAACCATGAATAGTCAAAAATACAAAAGAGAAAGACAAAAAAAAAAACAAAAAAAGAAAGAGAGAGGGAGGGAGGGAGGGAGGGAGGGAGGGAGGGAGGGAGGGAGGGAGGGAGGGAGGGAGGGAGGGAGGGAGGGAGGGAGGGAGGGAGGGAGGGAGGGAGGGAGGGAGGGAGGGAGGGAGGGAGGGAGGGAGGGAGGGAGGGAGGGAGGGAGGGAGGGAGGGAGGGAGGGAGGGAGGGAGGGAGGGAGGGAGGGAGGGAGGGAGGGAGGGAGGGAGGGAGGGAGGGAGGGAGGGAGGGAGGGAGGGAGGGAGGGAGGGAGGGAGGGAGGGAGGGAGGGAGGGAGGGAGGGAGGGAGGGAGGGAGGGAGGGAGGGAGGGAGGGAGGGAGGGAGGGAGGGAGGGAGGGAGGGAGGGAGGGAGGGAGGGAGGGAGGGAGGGAGGGAGGGAGGGAGGGAGGGAGGGAGGGAGGGAGGGAGGGAGGGAGGAAGGAAGGAAGGAAGGAAGGAAGGAAGGAAGGAAGGAAGGAAGGAAGGAAGGAAGGAAGGAAGGAAGGAAGGAAGGAAGGAAGGAAGGAAGGAAGGAAGGAAGGAAGGAAGGAAGGAAGGAAGGAAGGAAGGAAGGAAGGAAGGAAGGAAGGAAGGAAGGAAGGAAGGAAGGAAGGAAGGAAGGAAGGAAGGAAGGAAGGAAGGAAGGAAGGAAGGAAGGAAGGAAGGAAGGAAGGAAGGAAGGAAGGAAGGAAGGAAGGAAGGAAGGAAGGAAGGAAGGAAGGAAGGAAGGAAGGAAGGAAGGAAGGAAGGAAGGAAGGAAGGAAGGAAGGAAGGAAGGAAGGAAGGAAGGAAGGAAGGAAGGAAGGAAGGAAGGAAGGAAGGAAGGAAGGAAGGAAGGAAGGAAGGAAGGAAGGAAGGAAGGAAGGAAGGAAGGAAGGAAGGAAGGAAGGAAGGAAGGAAGGAAGGAAGGAAGGAAGGAAGGAAGGAAGGAAGGAAGGAAGGAAGGAAGGAAGGAAGGAAGGAAGGAAGGAAGGAAGGAAGGAAGGAAGGAAGGAAGGAAGGAAGGAAGGAAGGAAGGAAGGAAGGAAGGAAGGAAGGAAGGAAGGAAGGAAGGAAGGAAGGAAGGAAGGAAGGAAGGAAGAAGGAAAGAAAGAAAGAAAGAAAGAAAGAAAGAAAGAAAGAAAGAAAGAAAGAAAGAAAGAAAGAAAGAAAGAAAGAAAGAAAGAAAGAAAGAAAGAAAGAAAGCAAATTAAAATAAATGTCAACAAAAAAAGAACTTACTCTCAACACATTCAGGACAGCACTTGCCGGGTAGTTTGGTGAGCCGGTAGTTACGAGGGCATGGCCCACTCCTTGGCTGATCTGGCCTCACAGTATGTTGGGCTAGTGCGCAGTCTGCACGGGCACACTTGACGATACCTTTGTCACATTGGCACGATATGCACGCATTTAGCTGCCAGCTCTCCCCGTCCTGTCCTACACAACACAAGCTCGAGTTACACTCGGAGCTCCCCACACACAACTCGGAGCAATTAAAAGTTGTTTTGCAATAAAAATTCAACAGCTTTTATACACTCATAACTGTACTATTTTCGTAAGTACTGAAATGTAAGTAGTTGGTAGACTTTTGTCTTGACAATTAATGTCAATTAGAATATAACAGATCTAGAGAAAATTGTTTTTGCTGCAACGAGACCACCTAACCACATTGGCCACCATTATTTTTTTTACGATTTTAATTTTAATTTAATTTATTTTTTAAATATTACTCCTAAAAATAGAAGAAAAAAGTAACAAAGTAAGTAAAGTAATATATATATATAATTTTAAACTTCTACCGTGTTTACCCGCCAAGACAAGAAAAGAAAATTCTTGTCTTCTTTGTCGATCTTCAAATCTCTGACAAATTCTCTTTACTTACACTGCGCCAGCCGTGAAGTTGGCGCCAAGAGGCGGGTAAACACGGTAGAAGTTTAAAATTATATAAAATACTGCCAATGTCTGTAAGTTGAAAAACTTACTATATGTCATCTTCATATATATATGTATATATATATATATATATATATATATATATATATATATATAACAGGGGCGGCTCGTACTATAGTACTGCGGTACTGCAGCCCCCCCAGAAATTTTGGGAACAAACACACAATTAGAAATATCAAATAATCCTATAATTTTTCTGAACTTTCCAGCAAATTTTTATCAGTTCTAACATTTAAAATCATGAAATTTTTGCCGCTGCCGCGTAAATTTATTCCCTCAGCGCTGCCCAGCGGAAGGTACTGCCACTACTAGCAGTAGCCCAAAGCAGTGTTCCCACCCTCATTCTCCTCCTCTTCAACTCCCACTCAAGCCGTGTGATTTTGGAGCGATCGGGGACTGTGCGATCGGCAGTACCCGCAAGCTCATTGGTTCAACAGAACCAATGAGCTTGTGGTATTTGACATGCGGGAATAATTTTGAACAACACTTCGAAGACCTTTCCTGTAATATGGTTTCATTGAGCAGATTAACAAAATTTTAATTACATTCATCAGTTAATATACTAACAAAGATTGACTAAATATATTGAAGCATCTGAGGAATGAAGACCAGCACTTTTATTTTACTTTAATAAAAATATGACTGTCCCAAAAGAACCAACACTTTTGTCTTTTGAAAATTAAGTGGTGCATGCATGTAAACAATCGTGAGATCTCACGTTCGAACAACGACAACAACAGGTTTCTTACTAACCACGCAGTTAGCGCCAGTCTAACTCGATGGCACTAAACGTCGATCGAATTAATTAAGTGAGAAATCTGGATAACTTAATTCGTTCGTGAATCGCGCCCATGTATTTTATTATAAATTATAAGTTTACCAGGAACAAGTCGATATATTATACATGGGAGCTATTTATTTATTAATTATTCACTACAGCATTTTATACCATTAATGTGAAAATTCAAACATAAAAATAAAACAATAAAACAAAAACAAGTTGTAAAAGTGTACGAGTATACAAAATATAAGAAAACGTCGTTAACTACACTGCTCCAGGATGAAAAATATATAGCTTATTTTCCCGGGTTTGCGTGTACCGGCAGTACATTATTTAGCAGCAAATATGCGATAGTAATCAAAGAAATATTGCATGGCTAAAAAAAAAATAAAACAATAATAAAAAAATTGGGATCTTTGATCTGTTATACCGCTCGAGAGGGATTCTAGGAATTTTCGGTGTAAGACATTTCGGTGTAAGGAATGTTCGGTGTAAGCGTTCGGTGTATATTGACAACATGTACTGACTATTGATATATATAGCATAAGTTCTTCTAGTTCTTCTAATTCTGACCTCAAATAGAAAAAGTATTAATAAATTGAAAAACAATTACATTATTTTATATTTAACAGTTTTATTAACGTTTCACCAAATTTTCCTTACGCTGAAAATTCCTTGCACCGAATCTTCCCTTCACCAAGATCTCTTTACACCGAAAGTTCCGTACACCGAACGCTTACACCGAACATTCCTTACACCGAAATGTCTTACACCGAAAATGCCGGATACCTGATAGGCGATGTAGAGGAGAACATTTTATTATTTTTTTTTTTTCGTAATTTTCATGACTGAGATTTTTTTAGCATTAGGTCAGCTGATCCGTGTTATCTCTACCTTAACAGGATTACGATTATTTTTTTCTCAATTAAATAAATACTAATAATATTGAAATAATGTTTAATAATGCAATTTTTTCTTATATAAATTTCATTTTTTATTTTTTTATTAAATTTTGTCTTTAAAAATGTATATTAGATTCTGGTTGTTGCCTAATTTTGTACATATTGTATATACCATGATCGATTTATTTGATGTTCATTATATACATTGCGTAAAAATTATACCAGACATTCAGGTTTCATATTAACAATGCAGTTTGAATGCAGTTTGATTGACACTATTATTTAAAAAAAAAGGGCTTAAAACAATATTTATTTTTATATAAATATATGTTTCTTACCACGTGAAAGGACTTATGAATTAAAAAAAATAATTAAAAATTGGATATTATATTAAGTTTGAAACATTCAATCACGATTTCAAAAGGGCTCGCATAAGTGCATGTCATAACAAATTATAAATAAAATGCATGCATTTTTTGATTTTAGATAATTTCTGCTTCGTTGTTGAGAGCATTATTATATGATTTTGTCATAATTTTACCCTAAAAAAGGGGCGTGTCCTTAAAAAAAATCGCGCCTGCGGCGGGCCATTGGGGGGCTCCGCCCCCCAAACCCCCCCATGGTGTACTGCGGGTCCCATGTCAGGCAGCACCCCCACGGAAAAGGGGCACGAGCCGCCCCTGATATATAAGTATATATTATACTTGTTTTAAAGGTTACAAGTAATTGTCAAAAAAGAGCTTAGTAGATGCTAAATTGCCCTGAAAATTGTAGCAGCATAAAGTTGTTATGAAAACATCAGGCTAGTTTTTTAAACATTTGGCATTGAAGATTAGGAGCACTGTATCACATGAGTAATGTGGCAGCTTCTGGCCACACTAAAAAAATTGATCGAGAAGTCGCAACAAGAAAAAAAAATTGAGTTCACAATTCATTATTATGTGCAAAAATATTTTAGGTTCACCATTGTTAAAACATTAAAACATGATCATGTGTGTGTGAGGGAGGCGAGGGGGGGGGGGGGTAGGGGGGGGAGGAGAGAAAGGGGGGACGCAAATGCTAACTTGACTACTAATTGCTACAGTTCCTATTTGATTCAATGCTGTTCGTCACTCCAAGATATAAAAAAACTAGCTTGAAATGTGATTGCTTTTTTTTTAACCAATTTTTTTTTATAATGATGCACTAAAGTTTTTTGCATTTTTTATTTAAAATTTAAATATATTATATTTAAATATATAAATATAGTGTCAATGTTCTAAGAATAATCAGTGAGTCCTTAGACTCCTTAGCATTGTAAAGATAATACACTGTAAATATCATGGACAGTGGGAGATTTCTCTCATGGAGAAATCAACAAGAGCCAAACTTAAACAGCACGACTAAGGCACTAATCGATGATTAATAGAGGAAAACTGAGTTACTATAACCAGAATCACGAACATTTACCCTCCCTCCCCCCCCCCCCTTCCCTTTTATGTAAAATACTAGAGAGAGTTGAACATAAGCAAGTGGATCAATTTCTTTAATTAGCTTGCCGGACGTTACTAAAATTGCTGTGTCAAGTGATGTAATAAAACGCTGAAAGCATAATAAGTGAACAACTCCACAAATGAAAATATATTGCAGTACCAGTAATTTACAAAATTACAAAAATTAAATTAATTAATTAATTAAATTAAAAAAAATTAAGAAAAACTAGCAACTATATACAATATATCACTGAAGTGAGGGAGGAGAGCTGTGGAATTAGTTTTGCAAGACATGGTCAACTCGCCTGGTAGGAGACTCCCTTCATAAGACACTGAGAGTTTGTGTAGCTCACTTGGTCCTCCTCAGGGGCGGGGCAGCTTTTGCAGCATTCTGAAGGTTTGAGCAACCGCTGTCGCTCTACTGGGCAGCCTAGCAGTGGGGCACAAGTGACCGACACACAGTGCACTGTCGCTTCATTGGCACCCTGCACAGAAACACAAAAGTGTAGCAGTTATTTATTTTGTTTGTAGATTCTTATGGATCATTAGCAAACAAACCTAAACTTTATTCATTCAATGATTATTGATTATTATTTTACTATTTCAGATTATACATTTTTTTCTGAAACACCTCTTCTCAAATTATACATAGAATACATGCGGAGTTCATGATAAAATGCATTGTTTAGATGCTTCATCAGTTGCAAGTAGAGTTTGACAGAGATTGAGTCAATCTCCAACCAATAATTCAATATTTAACAATATTTTTTAAATAATTAATAATTCAACTACATGTACCTGCAGGCAGCGGCAACGTGTACATGCGTCAATCGGATGCTCTTGGGCGCCACGCAGCAGCCAGTTGGCCAGCAGGCAGTTGCCTCTCGGGGGCGTCATGGTGATTTTGGGTGATGGCGATGGCTGCGGCCCTGTAGGAGAACAGAGAGCACAACATTGTATCCATATGTGTATATGTGTGGATATTGCACTCAAACTGCAAGAGTAATAACTTAAAAATATAGAAAGCACTTTCATTTTTTTTTTTTTTTTTCCTTCACAGGAACACACAGAATTGGCACTTGGTGGAAATCTGATCACAGGCTACATAGGTGACCAACCTGCATTATGATGACATTTTCCTGTAAGCAAACACACAAGGCTAGTATTCAGCTTTGTTCATTATAGCTTCAGGCTACCCATATGTGTTTGTATATACAGTACAGTAAAATGGTACTCAACATTCTGCCTTTTCTTATTGGGTGTTTAAAAACCAGATTCCCTGCCGTGATCTTCAATAAAACTGACTGACCAATTGTATCAATTGTCCAAAAATACAAGCAATCTAATATGCAGGTTCTACTGTCTAATTTCTTGCTCCCCTTTGCTTGACCTTGTATCATATTGACTCACCTGGCATACAGCGTTGACAACACTGTCCTGCCGGGTTGACACGCTGCTTAATTGGGCAATTGAGCACAGGACATGCACTTTTGGCACACGTCATTAGGCCCTGGGTGTCACACACACATCGTAGGCATGGGTCCTCTGTAGGTCGGAGCTCTGTGCCAGCACCCATACTTTGGCCACGAAGACTGCATGCTGTAACAAAATAAACTATCACAGCACAGGCAATACAATACAAGTAAATCTGTAAATCATTTTAAGTTTGGAATTAAATTATTACCCCCAGAATCTCAGAGATGTTCAGTAAAAAAAAAAAAAAAAAGAGCATTAGATAAACACCGTACTATCGTAAGTTGCTCTGGATGACACGAGAGGCAGCACGTGAAAGGAACTATCAGTTCATTTGGGCAAAAAATGGCAAGATATTTGCAAAATATCGAGAGGACTTGGGCACGGTTCGCATTCAAAACGAACAAGACATTATGAAAAAAATTAAATGTATACGTTCATAGTTTGTCAAACCACTCCTCTATTTGTCTTACTTTTGTTTTTATAATAAAGAATGACTGAGCTGGATGAGCTAAATCTTATAGAGTGTATAAACAGTAATTCTGTGACTGATTTTAATGATATTGTTAAATAAAAGTTTTCAAAAGAGATTTCTGTTGTTCATCAAAATATCCAATCTCTTCGTAAAAATTTTGATGTTTTTTTTAGCTGAAGTTACGAATTATTTACCATCCATTGATGTCATTGTTTTAACTGAGATATATATAATTTATGACAACGAAGTTCATTTTTATAATATTCCTGGTTACTAAAAAGTGTGTAAGCCGAGATCGAAAAATAGAGGAGGTGGAATTGTATTATTTTTAAAAAATGATATTAAATTTACTGAAATTAATTTTGATTTGGATTCGGCGGAGTGTATTTATATTGAAATCAATAATAGTATTAGCCTTTTTTCTGTATATAGACTACCAACATGTGATAAGCATTTAAATTACAATGAGTTCAATAATAAAGTAGCTTCGTATAATTGGTCTAAATTCAGTAATATTAATAATCCTTCTGAACTTTATGATAGAATTTCAAATATTTTTATGGCTATTAAGAAGGAATGTACTTACATAAAAAATGTTAATCATAAGGGGAGAATTAATAAAGTTTGGTTTACGGAAAAGCTCGTTATTCATTTCAAAACTCGTGATTATTGGTTTATGAAATCAAAAAGCAATCCAACTAATGTTCATTACCGTAACATGTATATAAAATTTAGGAATATTGTTAATGTTAGAGTGAATGAAGCAAAAGAAAATTATTATGGTAATAAATTTCAAACTTCGCAAGGTAATTTACGGAAAATATGGTCCATTATAAATGAAATTTTAGGGAGAAAAGTAAATAATATTGATGATGTGATAATGAGGTCAATGGGTCATAATAAAAGTATTCTTGATATTTTTAATGGATTTGCTAATACATTTGTGGATGGCGTCCAAAATGTTATTCATAATTGTGAAATTAAATTAAGTGATTTTATTAGTAATTGTGTACAACCTCAGTCATCATTATATGTGTATATACCACCTATAACTTTTGAGATCACAAAAAATATTATATTAAATTTTAATATTAATAAAGGTCCGGGGCATGATGGTATATCTATTAAAGATTTAATTGCAGCGGGTGATGGTGTGATAAATTGTATTATCTTTGCTTGCGATTATCTGACTTTCCATCTGATTTGAAATTGGCTATAATTAGAGCCATTTTCAAATCAGGGAAACATAATTTGTTTGTTAATTATCATCCGATTGCAATTTTGCAAATAATTGATAAAATTTTACAAAAATATTTGGATAATCATTTAACGGTTTATTTTAATAGATTTAATATAATTCACGGAAATCAATTTGCTTGTCAGAAAATTAAAAGTACCACTCAGCTTATTTGTGAAATATTGAATTATATAAATAAAGAACTTGGCTGTAATAAACATGTTATTTGTCTCTTTGTAGACTTTTCCAAGGCATTCTACACAGTTAATCATGACATTTTGTTATCTGATTTAGAGGAGATTGGCATACGTGGGCCCCTGTTAAAACTTTTTGGTAATCTCATATGTGATAGGAAAATAAGTGTTAAGGTTAATAATGTCACTAGTGAGATTAAAACAATTACTGTTGGAATTGCGCAAGGCAGTATTTTGGGGCCAAAGCTATTTTTAATTCATGTTAATAAAATTTTTGAACTCCTGCAAAATTGTAAAGTTTTTATGTTTGCTGATGACTTGTTGGTTGTTTGTTCACATGAAAGATTTGAAGCAGCTCAAAAAGTAATGCAAAAAAATATAGATTATTTGTCTGAATTTACTCATGATAGAGGCTTATGTTTGAATTTGAATAAAACCAAGGTAATGCATATATTTAATAAATATTTGAGAACTAATGAAATATTGGAATTGAAGGCACATAATAATCAATGTTTAAATAATTTTCAAATTGGCTGTGAATGTAAATTACTAGAACAAGTAGAGACACATAAATATTTGGGAGTGATAATGGATCAAAACTTTAATTGGGATGATCATATTCACAGTTTAATTAAAAAATTACGGTCAGCTTTATCTCAATTATTAGTTATTAAAAAATATGTTGATGAAAAAACAATAAGATCGATTTACTTTTCTTTGGTTCACTCCCATATTATAAATGGTATCACTTCATGGGGTTTTGTGCAATCGGGTGCTTTTACATCCTTGTCTAAAATGCAAATAAGAATTTTAAAAAACATGAAAAAGGGTCCGAAATTCAAATTTGATGATAATATATTTAAATATTGGGGTGTATTACCGGTAAGAAATATTGCTGAATTTTCATTATTGGTGGATAGATATTTTGTTGAGTGTCATGGAGTACCTCGTGTTCATGATCATCATACCAGGACAGCTTTAAATAACCCGCTAATAACTCCTCGAAGTGCTAATAGATTTGGAGAGAGGACCATTGATTTTATATTGCCAAGGTTATGGAATATGCTACCTGCTAATTTAAAGAATTTGAATAGTAAAGTGAGTGTGAAATGTAAATTAAAAAAATTGTTTTTAAGTAAGCTATAGAAATTTTTGGTTTCTTATGAATTTTTCTTTAGTGTATTTTTTACATGTAATTATATATGTATAAATTCAAACATAAATAATATTTAATGTGTCTAATTAATATATATTTGTTATGCACTACAATATAACTTAACTAATATAAATCTCTAATTAAGTTTCAGATTTTCTTTTGTTTCAGTAATTCTTTTGTTTCAGGAAATCAATTAATCTTTTTAACTTATGTTTATGACTTTGATTCTGTTTCAATTTACTACCTGATGTATAGTTAATGCATAATTATATATTTTTGATATAGTTTTAATTTTTTTGAGCACTTAATGCAGTAGATATAATTTTTAATTTTGCTCTTATAATGTAAATTAATTTACAAATAAATGTTTCCCTTCATTTCAATGAAAATTGATAGTTGTGTTTATTTTTAGATATCAAAATATGAGATAGATATCTACAATTTTGGTTAATTTTATATTACAATAGATAAATGTCTGATTGTTTTAATTTGTTGTTTTGTTGTAATGTATAAAATATACTAAAGTCCTTTTGTTTCAGATGGACCTAGAAGGGCTATGGCTCTTTTTGTTTTTGCCTTTTACTTTTGTTCTGTTATTTTAGGTGTAATATATAATATGATAGTATAGAACTGATTGTAATAGAACCTTAGGGAATTTATCTTGGAACTGTGTAAAGATTTTAATTTTGTCTTTATTTTCATTTTTTTTTTTTTTTTTTTCTTTACGATAATAATATGTTGTCAATTACTTTAAATAATAAACTTATAAATTGTTTTGTTTGGTATTTCTAAGAAATTTTTCAAAGAACTTACTATCACATTAAAAATTTAATTTTTTTTCTTTTTAATTATCATTACTATTGAATATATATAATGTACAACTATATTATGATGTATTGCTAACCGGCCAATGGGATTTATCCTGGCTGGAAGCTACTGTATTATAAATAAACAATAATAATAAAAAAAAAAATTATAGTGTACAGTTAAAATAGAGCATTGAACGAGAGCATATACTTTATAGGGATGTATATTATTATAAACGTATACTTCTTCTGGATATACAGTTTACAACAACAATAGGCTCCAAATAATTACTGTAGTAAATATGATATTCTGAAGTGTGACTAAAAATTCCAATCATTACTATTATATAAATATCTGCTCAACAACAATTTGGCATTTAGATACCCCACCACTGAAATTATCATTTACTCAAGCATAAACTTTAATTCTTAATGTGAATTATAAATCTTGATCAGGCCGGTATGAACAGTATAGCAAGCGGTCACTGTAAAGGAGCGTGCAGAGTTAGGTCTTGAGGCAAGTGGACCCAAGTGGACAATGTTTATTTTCTTGAGTTACTTGATTGTATGATCCCTTTTGCAGGTTGATATTTAATTGTGTCATTGTTAGCAGATGAGGCCTGCAGTTTACTAGCTTGACTCACTGGGGCACCGCTGGCAGCATTGGCCAGGCAGTGGTGGTAGGGGCTTAACACAGGGCGTGTAGCACATCTGGAGAGTCTCTGTCACCACACCGGCTACACACGTCAGCACCAGACACGGCTCCTCGATGGGTGATGGTCGCCATGTGGCTCCACTCTCATGCAGGCTCCCGTTGTACCAACAGCCTGCACACACAACTTATTACTCACTCAACTCAGGTGCTGCCTCTGGTGATAAAAATTAAAACACACAGGATCGACAGCAACATATCTATCTATTTAGCACCTATTTACTATTTAAATAGATCTATTTACGTATCTATTTAGCATTTTTTATTAATTTATTTATTTTTATTTTTTTTTGTTATTGCAGTATAATTTAGTATTAGAGGTGTAGTCGCAATATCCCTTTCCGGCCTTATTAATCACCAATGGATGCTCCTGAGATTAACACGGGGCATCGTGATTAATAAAGCTGCAAATGGGAAATTTTCCAAGTCTACAAGTGTACATGGTTAATATTTGAATGTTAATGCTACTGGCACAAAGCTGAGCCTCAAATTTTATCAAGAAGAGAAAAAAAAAAGAGATAAAAGAATATCCCTATTGAACAACTACCACTGTACAAGTCAGTAACATGGTATAAAATTGGCATAAGAAAAGAATAATAAAATTTTTAAGTACAGTATATTATCTGTGATTTAATTCCGCAGTTTCGTTATCATTAGCCCACTTAAGCTGATTATCAATACGTAATTAGCATCCAACTGCGACCTGCCAGCCACAAACCTTTGCAGTGCGAGGGACAGCATGGGTCCGACACTTTGGTGCTTGGGTTCAGGCAGTCTTCATTCTTGGGGCATTCCTTGGGCTGGCACTCAATGAATCTGTTCTGTAAGCAGCAAATCAAAAAGTACAACATTTTATTTCCATGACAAAATAGAGACTGGAAATTTATTCTGTAGTAATATAGATGCCTTAGACCTTAGATTATATTAATTTCAGATTTATTCTCTCCCTCTCTCTCTCTAAGTACTCTTCCAGCCCTCACTGAATAGCATGAAGAAGGGCGGAGATCCCTCTTCGGTATTGGGATAAATGATTATATAGATGTGGATTTAATTAAATACGCAGGTGATACTACTGCTTTCATTTCTGCTGATACGGAAGAGGAGTTGGTTCAGAGAGCAAATAAAGTCGTTGATGACATTTAAAGGTACTGTACTGACAATAGATTCATATTAAATAAGGAGAAAACTGTATTTATCCAGTTTTATTCTCCTCGATCGCCACCTGACAAGAGTTATTTAATTAAAATTTTGAATGTCCAGGTAAAAAGAATATCTTGAACAACATTTTTAGGACTTCATATTAATGAATCTCTTGACTGGACGACTCATGTGGATGAAATATATAAACGTGTTGACTGGGCAAACTTCATTCTGTATACGCTAAGGGATGTTGTATCTCAAAAAACATTATTCACTGTATATTACTCCTATGTCTATCCTCATTTAGCTTACGGAATAATTTTTGGGGGCAATGGATAACATACATGAAAAAAATTTATTACAGAAATGAATAGAGGGTACCAAATTATGCTACTCTGAGTTTTTTCAGATTTTTTTGAGACCCGTAACTATTTTTAAATAATTGAAAATCCTGTGATTTCAGTTGGCACTCCTAAATTCTTAATAAAAAGAATAGAGACTGGACGCCTATTGATGCCTCCAAGGGGCGTGGCCGCACTTTCAATAATTATTTAAAAATAGTTCTGGGTTTCAAAAAAAATCTGAAAAAAATCTAAATAAGTATTTGAAAATACAGTGCCTCAGTGCGGGCTAATTGGAGATGCGGGGCCATCTCGTGCTGTCTTGATAAGCTAGCAGTTGACTAGCGGGACCAAAAGAGGGCAGCAGCGTGGCTGCCAAAAAGTATCATATATTTATAAATATAAGTTTAAGCAGAGAAGTAGGCGTGACCTCTAGTAGCTCAGTTGGTAGAGCATCCGTCTAGATGACGGAAAGGTCCCGGGTTCAATTCCCGGCCGAGTTCACACTTTTGCTTTCGAACGCTTATACTTGTACTTGTATGATACATACCGATGACGGAAAAAGCACATTGGAATTAAATAAATACTTTGCTGTGTTGTCTTACTGTTGCCACAAATTTCATTGTCCCCATCTCTCCCCCCATCAAGATTTTTTCTGAAAGTAGACTTAATTAAAAAAACTATCTACATCTGAACAGAACTTCTAGCTATGCTGCATTGTATCTAAAATAATTAAATATCTGTGCATGTGTTTTATTTTGTTTTCTATGTGTATTATATGTATTTAACATAAACCATGCTGTTTTTGTATAAATAAATTTAAAAAAAAAATCAGTAAATGAAATGCAATGTCTCTGGTAGGTACGAGCAGAGAAATTAAAAATTTTGACCCAAAAATATGTAAGCAGATTGTTATTATTGATAAGAAGAGAATCACCCGTCTGCTTTCCAATTTGAGTGATGCTTTGAAGGGGACAGTGGGCTTCCTTTACCTCACCTTCAAAATATTATGTGTACAAGTGTTTTGCTATCTGTGGTGAGAAGACGGAAAGAGCAACGGTACTTGGCTTCAGACATCCTGGCTGCTCAGATAAAAGTTTTGCTATCAAAGTTACCAGCCACTTCCTCCCCCTGAACATTGACAGGCTGACATACAGGAAGCCTCTCCTTCAATGCTAGCTAATATGCACCTTAGCAGGCCTAAGCTACAATGAACCTTGGAAATAATTACATCAATGTGTCATGCAGAAAATGAAGCACTTAAGAGTGACAAGACCATCAATATTCGCATCGGCATGCACGGTCTCGTTCTTGAGATTTTGGGGATAAAACATGGTTGCCACACCTACTCACCGCCTCTTAAAGTCACACTGTGACAATTAATAAATAAACAAATAAATATAAAAAAAATACAGAACTTTGAAATACTAGAGTTCTTTTTATTGTAATTTACAAAGCTATACAACATCTTGCCAAATTGAACATATAATTTGCTAAAAATAAATTTCTTAACTCTCACCCAGAACTTTCCATTTTGGCACTTGTCCCCAAGCCTGCATCCAGGGGCAGGGGCGGATCTAGCGCACGGCTCTGAGGGAGGGGGGGGGATGGTGCCTATCCCACAATGTTAAATTTGGGGTGGGAGGATGGGGCGACGGGTGGTAACACCTTCAATGTATTTTGAGATCTTTTAGAGGGGGTGATCGCCCCCCCCCCCTGGATCCGTGCCTGTCCAAGGGAAGGAAGGGGGTCGCCCCAGAAGATCCCAAAATACAAAATACATGGAAGGTGTTACCACTCCCCACCTGTCGCAACTCTCCCCCCACATTTTTTTTTTTTTTTTTTTTTTTTAACATTGCGAGATAGCTCCCCCCTTCCTCCCTCCCTTGTTAGTACTACCTACATGTGGCTTTCTTATTGAGTTATGGATACAATAAGTTAAGGTGACACCCTGTCCATAAGTAGCTGCCATGAAAAATTCAATATCGGACAATGTAATTTTATTATTCCCATCACTCTTCCCTTCTTGGGTAAATGAATACTACTGTGAATGGACTTTTCAGCAATCGTTTTTTTTTTTTTTTTTTCCATTTGCCCCATGGACTTTTTTTTATTTCATCTACCTATTGACTAAAGATCTTTTATTTTATTATTTTATGTAATACATTGTATACTGAAAGAGAAAATAATAAATAAACAAACAAATAAATAAATAAATAAATAAATAAATAAATAAATAAATAAATAAATAAATAAATAAATAAATAAATAAATAAATAAATAAATAAATAAATAAATAAATAAATAAATAAATAAATAAATAAATAAATAAATAAATAAATAAATAATACTCTCTCAAATTGCTGGAGTGATTTCTGTTGTTTTGATCTTGATGCAAACCCCCCTAACATTATAACATTAAAGCATTTTAGCTTTGTGCCCAATCATTAATTTTAAGCTGATTTTAGTATGCAAGAATAGTACCAAAATTATTCTTGTTTAGTAAATATTTGGTAAAAGTGTCATAAAAATGCATGTAAAGTAGCATCTTATCTTTATGCTGATGGTCTTCTTGAAAAGCCTAATGTAGCAGTGAAGCTGGAAAACTCACCTTACAGGTGCAGCTGTAGCACAAGAAATTTTTATCAAGTCGTATTGGCATTCCTTCATTACTGCATGTCAGTAAACTTCCTGAACAGACAAGTAACAACCAAGTCAAACACAGGTCACAAGTTTTAACAAATTTCTAATCAAAAGTAGCTTTGAACTTTTAATGGGCTTGTTTGCGTGTACACAGCTGCTCCTGCTTTCTTTTCTAATTTTAGTGTGATTGTTTTCTGGTAGTAATATATGCAATGGGGTAACTGGTAATGGGTAATTCCATTTTTGTCTTATGGGTATGAAACTTATTAAAATATTAAGATACCATTAAGCTACTATTGGCTTAACTCTTGGGACCACAGACCATTATTCAATAGACAATAATGGTTGCATTTTTTTATTTCATAATTAGAAAATATACCTAAAATTATGCTTTTCTGAATTTTTTCAAATTTTTTGGAGTGCGGGAACTAATTTTAAAAAAAGATTTAAAATCTCTGAATTAGGGTGGTACACTTGATGGGACAACCGTGACGTCATTTGTCGTGCTGTGATTGGCTATTGATGACATCACGGTTGCTGTGATTGGCTATTGATGACGTCACGGTTGTCCCATCAGATGTACCACTCTAATTCAGATATTTTAAATATTTTTTAAAAATTAGTTCCCGCACTCCAAAAAATCTGAAAAAAATTCAGAAAAGCATAATTTTATGTATATTTTCTAATTATGAAATAAAAAAATGCAACCATTATTGTCTATTACAGGTATGTAGCAAATATTGAAGAAAGTCTGAGCACTCGGGGGACTCGAGGCCTTGTTGAGGCAGACATTAAACAGCTAGAGTCAGAACTTTGAAAATGGATAGCTAGACTAATATTAAGAGTAACATCGTTTGCTATCTAAGTTGTTGTTAACTGTTGATAATATTTTAATTATTTTAAATATAACTTCAAGATTTTAATCATTAAAATTTTATTTTATTTTGGAGAACAACTTGGTGTTTATTCTTGCTGTTATATTCCATGTCTCTCTGCTAAAGAAATTCAGAAAAAAATGTAACATTTTAAAGGTAAAACCACAAGCAAAATAAATTTTTTTAAAAAAAAATGTATTTTTTCTGCTTTTGAATGGAGTACTGGCATCAACGAAAGCTCTAGGGCTGCCTATTCCCAGAGCTTACCCAAAGCAGATGAAATTTATATCAGCAACACTGTTTTCTATTGTCAACACGATGACAGCTCATAACAAAAATCAAAGAGCTCCCCATGCAGGAAGTTGTTACTACATCTCTGACTTCCAGGAAATAGGCATTTCCAGAACCTCCGCTAGCACATTCAGAAAACTCTCAATGGAGGATATATGGGAAATCAGAAGGTAAATAGTAGGACATTGATGAGACTTGCCCTCTTCACGCTGCATAGCTCTTTGCAGAGTCTATTACTTGGGAGCTACGAGGCCTTATTAATTTTATGCTTGTAGGTTAAATTTTAAATATAATAAAATACCTTTTATTTCAGCACCAGCCTTCAGAAACATTACAATCAGGCAAAGAGATTCAAAGTACCTGGCCAGTTTATCCATCTGGAAATAAAATTCAGTCTTAGTACATATTCGTATAGTTCTTATAAAACTAAACCTTGAGCAGTGACTTTATGGAAACTTTACAAATTAAACTGGAAATTTGCTTTGGGCATTGAAGCGGTTGTTAAAAAACTTTTGTCAACTTTAATGTCAATAGAAAGTTCTTTTTGATAGAATTACCTTTTTATTGGTATTATTGAGCTTACTAAATTTCGCCTAAGATTCTTAAACTATAGCTTCCATTTATTTGCATGTTTTAAGCCATCTTTATTTAACTACTTATGTTCATTGGCTAGTTTCCTGGATTGCTATTGCTATAGGCATTTCTATTGGATTTTTTTTTTTTTTTTTATTTACTTGTTATGTTAAATTTAATATTGTTGACAAACACTATGAGGTTGTTAATACCAGAGTCTATGACGTGCTTATATTGTATTGTACAATCGAAAAGCAATAAAATAAATATGAATATTATTATATTATACTGTAGCTAGAGTTCTCAGTTTGATTCTCTCCTTTGCAAAGCTTTGAATTTTAATTATCATGGCTGCATGGTTACTTAATGTTACTTAAAAACAAAAGAACAAAAGGCTTATTTAATTTAAATAATTATAATAATAATAATTTAATTTAATTTAACCAAATGACAAAAAAAAATGCTTTTGTCATTTTGAAGATATTCAACTATAATATAGATGTGATTAGTCAGGTAATTTTATAGTTGAGTTAATTTTAACTGAATAGATGACTTGATGTCTCATAAAATTTCCACTGCAGTGGTGGTGCAATGTTGAAATTTTAGTAAAGGGACAAACTAATAATTAATAATAAGAGTTATGTAATTGTTGACCTGTCCTAAAGTTTACCACTGGAGTGCATAATGTATATTTTACAGGATATACATCATCCAATTACAGAATGCAGATAGTAAAAATGGGAAGAAGTATAGGAGCTGGTATTATAGTGACATATTTTATATTATATATACAGTACTGTACCTTAACATAATAAATTCTATGGCTCGTGTATGAAATGTGATAAACCTTTGTTTACTGTAGCCACAAAAAGACAGATGCCTATATACTGTGTTTAAATCATCACTTATAATATTGTGTTTACTTATATTTTGTTCAGCTGTGTTTACGTTAACTGTACGTGATAAGAGGTATTGGTAGCCGGGATATATATTAAGAGATAGGGGAAATCTGTATATTATTCATATATTGCCAGTTATATCATATTGATATTCTGCCACCAAAAAGCATATCTTGATGTGTGGTAGAAGGAAAGCAACAAGAAAACTCTCGCTAGAGAAAAATAACCACATAACAACTATTATGTATTAAATTTATAAATTCTGAAGTTGTCATATTTATTAAGTCTAGGCTTCAGAGAAAACTTTCAAATTTGAAAATAGGTTGCATTCCAACAAAAAATGTTTGCTGGGTGCAATTATATGTATAATATAATAATATTATGCATTCGCGGCGCACTACCGTACATACGTATATTATACTATATGTACAATATATAATATATATATATATGCATACTGCAGTATGCATAGCATAACTCCAATAGTCTTAATCTCTTAATGATATCTTTAATATTTCATAACTCTCTGTAATTCCAATTAAAAAATATAGCTTATGTTTATATACAAGAAAATAGTCCAGTATTTTTTTTTTTTTTTCCCCCGTTGAAATTAACCTTCAAACTTACCACAAGTGTTTTAAATTGAAATCCTATCAACGGCACAAATACATTGAATTTCATTCAAAAATAAATCCTTTTTTGAATTTTTCATTTAGTTACTGAACACGTGATCATATCATGATCGACAAAATAAGCGAAGTAAAAAAATCTTCGCAGATACGTCTGACATGTTTGAAGTTTCTCTTCCAAATGAACTAAATAAATAAGTAAGCAACAAATCAGCTGGCTAGCAAATCCGTAAAAATCAGTGGGGGGGCGACGCATAGAGTTAATAAATAGAGAGGCTATCCGGTAGGTGGCGCTGTAGCCCAAGGATTTTGTATGTAATGATCGTATGTATACCAAGGATTTTGTATGTATGGATAGGTGATGGTGCTGCCGTCGGTGAGGCACAGTCGTGAGGAGGAATTGGGTGGCGGTTACAACAGTAACCAATGGGATGTCTGCCATCTTACGTTGGGGAACTTCCATAAAATTTACAATGCAGATGGTTGCGCTCGGTCGCCATCTTACGTTGGAGATTTGCCTCAGTAGTAGCTCTAATGCTATTGGTATAGAGATAACCACAGTACAGAGAAGATAGTAGAGAAAGTCGTATGTTAGAATCGAAGTCGAAAACGGTATCCGGAGAACTCGGAGCGGGGGCAACTGGGAGCCGGACGGCTCGGAGCCAAACGTGTTTGCTAGGAGTCCAGAGATGCAAAACTTCGTGCGAAACATGGTGTGCGAAACTTTCGCGAAACATTCGCGCGAATATTCGCGAAAATTTCGCGAAATTTAAAAAATGACTGTCGCAATGCGATTTTTCATATATTCATCAAAAAATTAAGAAAACAAGATAAAATGGCCCCTTTCATGACCTGTCTAACCTCGAAATGTGTTAAATGATTTTAAAAATAATTGAAAGTAATTTTTAAAATTAATAAAAAAATAAATAAATTCTTTTATATCTAATAAATTAAATTGAACTCTTTTTTAATTCATTTATGCAATTAAACCTGTCATTAAAGTAAAATTAGGAAGAAAAACGGCGTATTCATTAAATACGATTCGAAAAAGTAGAGCGGGAAATTCAAATATATCAATTTCGCGAAGT
The DNA here is from genome assembly GCA_949825025.1 of Siphlonurus alternatus. Lineage (NCBI taxonomy): Eukaryota > Metazoa > Arthropoda > Insecta > Ephemeroptera > Siphlonuridae > Siphlonurus > Siphlonurus alternatus. The sequence goes on from OX463788.1 coordinate 15,690,523, forward strand.
TTCGCGCGAAACTTTCGCGAAACTTGGCTTGCGAAACTTCGCGAAACTAGCGAAATTTCGCGCGAAGCTTCGCGAAGCGTTGCATCACTGGCTAGGACAACTCGGAGCGCGGACAACTCGGAGCGCGGACAACTCGGAGCTCGGACAACTCGGAGCGCGGATATCCTGGAGCCATGGCAGGACAACTCGGAGCGCGGACAACTCGGAGCACGGACAACTCGGAGCCATGGTAGGACAACTCGGAGCGCGGACAACTCGGAGCAACGTATAATATACATATTCGGATCAATTTCAGCTATTTTCATCATAATGTCATTATCAATATTTCTCTGCATTCTTATATGCACATCAAGTTTCATATATTCTATAGCAACCATATATAATTTATTATTATTATTATATTATTTATATTATGCTTATAATGCGGATTGATAAAATGTTCAATCAGATAGGTGTCGTTTCCTTACCTTCATCATGATGACCATTGTTTATAAACTTTGTGATTTTTTATGTTTTTATTACATGACTTCTGAATCATTGATGATTTCTTCATTAACTAACTTAATTAACTGTAATTTTGTATTATTGTTAATATTGGGCTAATGAACTGAAATATTAATTTTTTTGTATAAAGTTATTGTATTCAATATTATTATGAGAAATAAATAAAGCCCTTATATAGTCTTCAATGAATGTTTTGTATTATTTAATTTCAAATATTAGATACACAAGGAACTTTAAAACGACGAATGAGGTGGATAATTAAGTGGATAAATTAAGTAGAAAAATATAATTATAAATGGTTGCTATAGAATATTTTATGTGCATATAAGAATGCAGAGAAATATTGATAATGACATTATGATGAAAATGATTCCCGGACAACTCGGAGCGGGAGTTCTCCCGATACCGATGAAAATAGCTAAAATTGATCCGAATATGTATATTATACGTTGCTCCGAGTTGTCCGCGCTCCGAGTTGTCCTGCCATGGCTCCGAGTTGTCCGTGCTCCGAGTTGTCCGCGCTCCGAGTTGTCCTGCCATGGCTCCAGGATGTCCGCGCTCCGAGTTGTCCGTGCTCCGAGTTGTCCGCGCTCCGAGTTGTCCTAGCAAACACGTTTGGCTCCGAGCCGTCCGGCTCCCAGTTGCCCCCGCTCCGAGTTGTCCGGGAATCAAAACGGTATCCGGAGAACATAACTGTACAATATCCTAAAAATATTGTACAGTTATAGGCATAAAATTCTATGAACTATCATAAATTTTATGAACCACCTGTTTTATATTGTTTAATTAAAACAATATATAAACTATATTTGTACTGAATATTATATATAGCGAAAGCTAAATAAAGATTATTTCGATCATTTCATTTCATTTCAAAGAGGCGATAAAAAATATATATTAATTATATTTTGTTATGCCTTAATTAATTAAATTTTCATGATATCTTATTTCTCATCTCGATCCTTATTATAGTTCTAGCTGTACGTGTCTTTTCTTGTCTGACACGTACCTGCATGACAGTCACTGCCAGAGAGGTGTCAGACAAAAAAGACACTCGAAATTATAGATTATAGAACTATTATGATATGTCAGCAAAGCTGCCTATATCTAGCGCTAGTGTTAAGACAAACCGGAAATCGGAAGTTAATAATCGAACGTCACCCTGGAACCTCACAATCGCTCACAATCGGCTCACAATGTTATTTTTTAATTTTCGCGCCAAAGGTGACGTTCGATTATTAACCGTTATTAGGCCTGTTCGTAAACCTTGCTCGGCGTACACTTTCTGCACCCAAATCGACCTTATGTACATGGGATATAAGGTCGATTGGATGTAGAAAGTGTACACCGAGCAGGGTTTACGAACAGCTAGGCGTCCTATTAACTTCCGATTCGTTTCGATTTCCGGTTTGTCTTTACACTAGCGCTGCGTGGCCAAAGCAAGAACTACATGCTACTATAGAACTTCAATATAGGGATATGCATAGCTTCTATAGATCGATATAGGCAGCTTTGTATATATCAGAGACTGCTCTGATTTCAGAGTGGCAACCAAAGCATTTTTTAGATATTTATTTATTTATTTATTTATTGTAAAATGTCATTGAATTGTGAATTACTTCAATAAAAAATCAATTTTTTGATAAAACGAATAAAAACAATTCATTACCTTAGTGATAATTAGGAATTTCAGGAAATTTGAGAGGAAATATAAATATTATTAAGGTGGTTATCATCTAACTGAGGCAGAAGTTTAACATTGGCCTTATATGGACGGAAACCGGAAATGGAGCTGTTGTGAGAAAACCGCCCCCTTGAATTTGCTCAATTAAACCATAAGCGATTAAGTTTTAGAGCATCCTCAATTTTTTAAAAATTATTTCATTCGATTCCGTTTGACAGAAATTTCCCGTTTCCGGTTTGTAACTGAGGTCAATCTCGTTAAATGATTTTTTTATAAAAAAAAATGGTAGATATTTAAGCGAAAACCGTAAAAAAATCGCGTCTGCGGCGGACTGCTGGGGGGCTCCGCCCCCCAGACGAGCCCCCCAGACCCCCCGAATGTGTTTGCCTACACCACTGTCAGCAGTGTCAGCAGACACATGACCTATATATATGTCCAAGCCCAGGAGCCGCCCCTCTGACAAGTATACGTTTGAAATTATTTATAAAATGTTAAAAATATAAAAGCTGAACAGGTTCCCCTCCTTTAATAGATGAAGGCGATGATCGAAGCTCTTAAATAGGAATTTCTTTCTCGGCCTAGCTCTTGAAATTGTTTGTAATTTTGAGCCACGTTACTACAAGGAGATGGATGTCATATGAGCTATACCGGCCTTCACTATAGTTCGTGCTCTCTCTGGAACAACCGAAAAGGATATTATATAAGTCCAACGCTGTGTCGCGTGCCCGCGGAGGATTGCTGCTGACGGGATCGTAAAACGCTTTTCAGTGATCTTGTCATGCCATGATGCCATGTGACGTAGAAACTTCCTAGTTAGCACACAACAACTGCCTGATATCAGAGCATCAAGGAGTGATTCATGGCTATAAATTTTAGTAACACGATTGAAATCAGCGGGTTTTTCTACCCTAGTATCAATAGTTTTGTCCCTAATATCAGTTTATACTTTAATTAAGGGTAAGATAACACGAACAATCGATTGTTGTTAGTCCCATTTGATTAACATGTAAACCTTAGCAACCTCATAATGATTCTAAATTTTTTTGTAGAGACAGTTCTTGGCATTAAAAAAATATGGAGAAAATTTCAAAACAATCGGACGATCCAATTTTTTTAAATGAATTTTTTAAATTTTCGGTATAGGGCTTTCACATGGTGAAACTAAAAAATTAATTTGAAAAAATTGGATCGTCCGATTGTTTTGAAATTTTCTCCATATTTTTTTAATGCCAAGAACTGTCTCTCAAAAAAAAAAAATTCAGAATCATTATGAGGTTTACATGTTAATCTAATGATTCTAATGGGACTAACAACAATCGATTGTTCGTGTTATCTTACCCTTAAGAGTGATAATCGAAAATATAAATTTATTGCAGGATAAATTCAACTGCTAGGCAGTTTCTACGTCACGTTTTGGCGCTAAATTGAAAAGAAGGATTTTTTTTTAAAAATTCCCATGTCTCCAATTTTGAAAATTGAAACTTTTTTGTTTTGTGACTTTTTGGGACATTTAGTTTCAAGGCATAGAGCATCTGAAAAAAAAAATAAAATAATTAAATGTAGGAGACTTCCCCATTATATAAAATAATTACAATGTTTATAGTATAATATTATTTATTTATTTATTTGCTTATTTATTTACTTATTTATTTGTTTGGTTAAATTTACCTATTATTTTTTCAATTAGAAAAATTAAAACATGCATTTCCTCCTTGGGAAAAACACTTTTCCGCACAATCAAACATATGTCATCCAAAGGAGAAAAATATTTATTTTGTCAACGTTTTCAAATAGGATTTTTTTAAATTAAGCATTGTTGATTTTTAATAATAATAATAATTCTTTATTGGGTTAAAAATACATAGTTTGGAGGGAAAAATAATAATAAATAAATACCCAAAACCTAATTTACGCACCTTGACTGACACCCTCAGCACCCTCTCTCAGGGCTGAACACATAATTCAGATCATATGGCATAACGACCTGACAGACACTTATTCAAAAAAGACAAATCAATTTTACACCACTGAGAATCTAAACTGGGAATGTACCGTTACACAAAATTAGCCTCTCTGTTGCCTATCATCAGCTATCAGCACAATCATCAAACCTACCGTGCCCAAGAATGAACCGAGTAGCACGACTCTGGAATCAAGGATTAATTAAGGTACGTATACATGCATCAATTAATTATAAGCTAACAACAGTCTTAATTGAAGTAAGGTGTGCACGTAAGAGGTCGAGCGTGGCGCAGTGCATTGACCGGTTCTCGTTAGATCACCGAAGTCAGGCTACGTCGCGCGTGGTTAGTACTTGGATGGGTGACCGTTTCAAGTAAAAGTTACGCTGCTCCCTCCCTGGGGTAAATTCGTCTCGCTTAATTTCCACCCAGTATAGTGATGCACTTGTGTGTATGGTTCCCCAGGCTTTGGACATCACTTTGGTTCATTGTGATAAAACGTAGAGGTGTCCGTCCTGAGTCCTGACTGAGGTTTTCCACGGTTCCCTCAGTCTCACCTCAGCAAATGCTGGGACGCGTAACAGGCCGTGGCCGCCATCCTTTCCCTACCTTATCCTACCTTACCCCAACGCGAGTTGTAAGCTCTTAGTGGTGTATATCCTTGTAAAAAAAAAAAAAACAAAAAAATAACACTACAAAAATGAACCCAAAATTTCTGAGATAGTGTTTTCTAAAAATAGTTCAAATAATTAATTGTCTTCCATTATATGTGATACCAAAATCCACAAAAATCAATCTCACACCTTATAGGTTTCCCTTTAAAAAATTCCAAAGTCAGAGTGAAAGCGTCATTTAGCATGCGGGGGCTTTAATTACCTGAAAAAGACCCTTGAATATCTCGACAAAATACTTCGTTAGATGGTATATAAAAAAAATATAGCGATGTTCTATGACCCGAGCTTAAACTAAAAAAATATTTTAAACATATATACTAAATTTGGTTAGATCTTGAGTCAAAAGAATTAGCATTGCTACCATGATACAACTATAATAGATAGGTCCGTCAGCCCTACGAATTTGGACTGATCTGCGCATTTTGGCCAAAAACACCCAAGGTGACGTCACGTAGTGAGCTCAAAACAGCTGTTTTGCTGCACGAGGGGCCCCTACCGGAGCAGAATTTTTGTTCAACATTAGCGAGAACGTTGCTTTTTATCTCATCTCAAATTTGATATTTATTTGCAATACTACAAGCCAAACCGGTTGCAGTAGCGTATTAAAAGAATTTTTAAACACTGCAATTCGCAAGCAATCTGGGGTAGAAGTTCGTATCTTTGTTCATAAAGCATACAAAGTTGCTATTGGCTGTGCGCAGATTAGTCACCTAGCGTTTGCGCAGCTTTATTTGGATTCAAGCTTTTTTATCATGCACACTTCGCAGAGCCATGCGCAGTAGACTACTAACATTTAAAACTCGTTTCTGCGCAGCTTTTCTAAGCCGTGGCTATTAATTTACGGAAAACTCTATAATAGAGCAGAAAAAATTAAACGTATGCACCGTGCGCATGGGACGGCCCTGCATTGCTACATTTTTTTCATACCCCCCCCCCCCATATGTATTATAAAACACATTTCTTTTTCTTTCTTTTTTTTTTTATAGATATGCAAGGATCTTTGTCAGGTAAGGCCCCAACTATATACTTATTTATACATACATATTACGCACGTTAATTATCATGCCCCCAAATCACTTATTTCAATGACTGATAAAAAAAAAAATCGTATAAAACAAAATATAACGATCGAATTATTTCGATCCTACATTTTGAGGCGTTAAAACACCCGAAAAGCTTTCCTGGTAAGTTGGCTCACTCAGTAATTAATCTTCATTCAAGTGGAGGAAACAGATTATCAGAATTCTAGACAAACTGTACTGAGAGTTGATCATATTGGCGATGATAAAGAAACAAAATTTGAAACTGGGAGAGTTGACTGCGCTGCGCGCGCCACATGCATGATGTGAATTAATAGTCGAAGAAGGATTACCCAAATCACCATGATAGAACTATGACCCAACACTACATATATAATCAAGCTAAAACTAGGTTAATTTACCTAATCAAAATTATGAAATTTTGCATGGCATGATCATATACTTTATCATTTTTATACTAACGAAATATATACGTACGCCATTTCCTTTTCATAGGCAACTTTTCGAGCTGCTTAGTAAGTACTGCAGGTTGCATGCGTTAGGACGTTAGGAGCTATATACTAGCGTTTGCTTGGCTTTGTTGTTGTTTACATTCAGCAGTAGGTACTGAGAGAGAGAACTGGAATCACTTAATTTATTTCTCCTAATTTAACACAATTTAATTTTTTTAACAATAATATATACATAAGAAATAAATATACATAACTTGAACATATACATTTTTTTCATTTTACCTAGTTTCTTTAATTATCATTACCTTTTGTTGTTCCGTTTCCCCCTCGTATTCAAAAGTCCGCGGGGAAAGCAATGGCCGGTGATTGGCTGAATTTTTTTAAGAATCTTTTAGGGTCAATATCAGTGCATAAGTGTCGTAAAATGGTCATTATTGACGTGAAATTTGGAGTCGATTTACATTTTATTTAATGATTTATTGTATTTTTCACAGATATCAATGATATCATTGGCAAATATTGTATTTTTTTCCATTTACTTGACATCTCAATCTATCAAATAAAATAATTGTCAAATGTACCACGATTGTCATATCGCAGAAAATAAATAGTTTTTGGTATGCTACTACCATGTTAAATAGGTGCTTTTTGCCTACATTCACGTGACGTCATATTTTTGTGACGTATGGTGTAAGACCCGTATATATATATATATATATGTTCTTTCGCTCTTGTGGTGTAATTCATTTCTCTATTTTGGAAAATAATGATGTTAATGTATACATAATTATAATGAATATAACTAGAAATACGTTATAAATATGTAATTAATATATTCTTAATATTCATATATTGTATTGTATGTACGTTAAATTTAATCGAGCGTGGGGCAGTGCATTTTTGACCGCGCGCGGTTCTCGTTAGATCACCGAAGTCAAAAGCAACGTCGAGCGTAGTTAGTACTTGGTACTTATTGGATGGGTCATCATGGGTCACAGCGCGTTTCAAGTAAAAATCACGTTGCTCCCTCCCTGGGGTCAATTTGTCTCGCTTTCCACCCAGTACGTGCAATATGATCGATGCACTTGTGTGTGATACCCCAGGCTTTGGACATCACTTTTTTGGTCCATTGAGAAAAAGTAAAGGTCCGTCCGTCCTGACGTTTTCCATGGTTTCCGCAGTTTCACCTCAACGAATGCTGTGACGCGTAACAGGCCGTGGCCAGCACTATATATCCTTTTCTTATTACCTTATCTCTCTATACCCATTACGTACCTCGCCGCCACCGTGCCGTGCGCGAGCTGTAAGCTCTTAGGGGATTATATATATATATATATATATATATTATATGTATATGTATATACTGTATATATACAGTATTATTATATATAGCAGTATATATATAGGACATTTAAAAATCTCAAAAATAGAATTTCTAACTGTTAATATTGTTAATAAGATTTCTTTCTATTCATTCACAATTATCTTACAAAGTTGATCGCGCACAAAATAATATCATCAAACAATATATATATAACAATGAAAAAAATTAAAATAAAACTCCACGCGCGAACTAAATCAATACCCTCGCCTTACCATTTTCTAATTTTTCTAAGATTTAATTTCTACTGCTAATATTTATATATTTATATTTTAGAGTATTTATAATTATGGATAAATATTATATATGTATATAATACAATTTCTTTATAATAAATAATAAAACATTAGGTTTGAAAGTTATCAAATAAAAAAAAATATAAATGCCAAAAATTTCAAGTGAATGGCAAAAGCAGTGGCGTAGTAAGGATTTGTCCAAGGGGGGGGGGGGGGCGGTTGTTCAAGATAAAAGGATTGAGAACAGCCCACATTGGGGCTATTTTTTTAAAGTACACGCCCCTTTTTTTTAGGGTAAAATTATGAAAAAATACTATTATAGAGAATGCATGGCCAGATGCCCGGTAAATAATTTTAGTTAACGATTATTGTCACCGGAAGTTCCGCCATCTTTCTTTTATGCGCCGCCATCTTCTTTTCATACGCAATACATATGAGTGACAAGAACAAGCACTATTAGGAAAGCAGTGATCAGCACAGTAAAATATGTTAATTTAATAAAATGAATCACTTTAAACACTTTCTCGTGTATTTATTCATCCATCATCCTTGCAAACATTGAAAAACATTTAAATATGAGTGGTAAATAGTTGTACGCAGTTTTGAATCACTAGTCAAAATGGCTGCTCATGACCGCAATTCATTTGTTTTTTCTGCTGAAAAGTGTAAAGTTGTTTTTTGACGAGTTGGCAACATTGTTATCCCATCCAGTTAAGCTACGAGCAGCATTGCCGAATTGTGCAGTTTTTATGAAGGCTTGTATCTCAAAAAGTAAATGATTATCTATAATTATTATTTCATCATAATTCTATTTAAAATAATGATTGTTTTTTAAGCTAAAATTTGATTCCATTATTCAGTACCATTACGGAGATTGAAATTTGCATTTGATAACATGCGTTTTTTATATCTCAATTTAAAAAATAATGGCACTGAATTTAGGTGTATTTTATTGCATGAGAATTTTTATTTATTTTTTCTCTATGCAATGCTGAAAAATTGGAGTGATTCACCATTTCCTAAGACCAGTGACAATAATCCTTAAATCAAGAAATCTATCAATTTAAAATAACCACTTTTATACAGGGCCGTCCCATGCGCAGGGTGCATACGTTTAATTTTTTCTGCTCTATTATAGAGTTTTCCGTAAATTAATAGCCATGGCTTAGAAAAGCTGCGCTAAAACGAGTTTTAAATGTTAGTAGTCTACTGCGCATGGCTCCCCTATTGGAAATGTACAATTGTAATCAGCCAAATTACAATTGTAATTTGCCTCATTACAATTGTAATTTGGCTGATTACAATTGTAAAATTTGGATTGCAATTGTAACACTTGGTTACAATTGTAACACTCGGATTACAATTGTAATGTTCTTTAATTACAATTGTAATACTTGGAATTACAATTGTAACTTTTGATTACAATTGTAATATTAATGATTACAATTGTAATACTTGGAATTGCAATTGTACTCTAGTTCTGATACAATTGCAACACTTGGATTACAATTGTAATATTCATGATTGCAATTATAATACTTTTAAGGTTGTAATTTATTAAAGTGTTATATATACTACATAATATATATTATACACTACAGAGTAGAATTAATATATACATTTACATTCATTAATTTATTTAACTTAATATTTTTTATGTTAATTTTATGGCTTTAACGTATATCTTAGGTACTATTAAGACGCTTCAATTGAAAGTATTAATTTATTAAATTTTCATTATTTTGGTAAGGCTCGACCCCTTAATAGGGTACGTACCGCCCTTCAATTTAAAAAATAATAATAAAAATAATTCAGATCGAGATGCATCTTCATTTAAAATATGAAAAAATAATGTTCATAAAAAATCAATTTTAATAATTTATACTATAATAAATTAGGGGTCAACCCCCAACCCCAACGACTTATTATGGTCACATCAATTAACATAAACATTCATCTATGCTGCATGAACCTGTAGTTCTCATTTAGTTTTGCGATATTTTTTTTTAAATATATAAATTGAAAAAAATAAGGGTCGACCCCTTGAAGGGTCGTATAATTAAAAATGTAAAAAGGTCAGTTGAAGATGTACATTAATTTGAAATGTAACGAATATAGTAAGAAAATGAATTCATTTATATCTTATCATACGTTAAGGGTCGGTCGCATGATGCGTAATCGACCCTTAGGTAGTCGATCATTATACTTCATCAAAAGAACTCGATGCTGCAATGAACTTATATTGAACCTAGTCCTCACAGTTTTTGTCACATATTTTGTTATAAATATTTGCATACTTTTAATAATGACCCCTGGTATGCCCAAGGGTCGACCCTTAAAATACGTAAATTACAGCTCTGAAGGAAATTAAAAGGATTGTCATTTTCAGTCTTGCAATTTTTTACGAAAAAAACAAATTTAAGGGTCTTTTGACCCTTAAGGGTCAAAGGGTCCCAAATTTAAGGGTCACCATTAGAACCACCATCAAATTTTACCCTAGAGTCGAAATTCATATAACGTTGCAATAAAGTGAAATAAATTTCAGGGTCTTTTGACCCTTAAGGGTCAAAGGGTCGCAAATTTTAGGGTCGCCATTAGAACCACCATCAAATTTTACCCTAGGGTCGAAATTTATATAACGTTGCAATGAAGTGAACTAAATTTCAGGGTCTTTTGACCCTGAAGGGTCAAAGGGTCGCACATGTAAAGGTCTTCATTAGAACCGCCATCAAATTTTACCCTAGAAGCTAAATTTATACAACGCTGCATTGAAGTTAACCCGTATTTTTCCCATAGCTTATTATTTATTTATATAGCTCAATAATCTTCTTCCTATTATTATAAGAAAGCAGTAGTAGCGCAATGGTAAGTGTATGATCAGCAGTGGTAACCGAAGTACAGCAACGCAGGTTTGGGTTAGTAGTTAGATCGGTGACCGCTTTTTGTAGATTTTACAATCGTAATTATTACAATTGTAATAATTGCAATTGTAGTTCAATACAATTGTAATAAGGCCTTTACAATTGTAAAAATTACCATTGTAATATTGCCAAAACACAATCGTAATTTTGATGGCTGTACAATTGTAATAATTACAATTGTAAATTTCCACTAGGGTCTGCAAAGTGTGCATGATTAAAAAGCTTGAATCCAAATGAAGCTGCGCAAACGCTAGGTGACTAATCTGCGCACAGCCAATAGCAACTTTGTATGCTTTATGAACAAAGATACGAACTTCTACCCCAGATTGCTTGCGAATTGCAGTGTTTAAAAATTCTTTTAATACGTTACTGCCAGTGATGCAACGCTTCGCGAAGCTTCACGCGAAATTTCGCTAGTTTCGCGAATATTCGCGAAGTTTCGCAAGCCAAGTTTCGCGAAAGTTTCGCGCGAAACTTCGCGAAATTGATATATTTGAATTTCCCGCTCTACTTTTTCGAATTGTATTTAATGAATACGCCGTTTTCTACTTAATATTGCTTAAATGACAGGTTTAATTGCATAAATGAATAAAAAAAAATAGTTCAATTTAATTTATTAGATATAAAAAAAATTATTTCTTTTTTATTAATTTTAAAAATTACTTTTAATTATTTTTAAAATCATTTAACACATTCGAGGATAGACAGGTCATCGCAGGTCATGAAAGGGGCCATTTTATCTTGTTTTCTTAATTTTTTGATGAATATATGAAAAATCACATTGCGATGGTCATTTTTTAAATTTCGCGAAATTTTCGCGAATATTCGCGCGAAAGTTTCACGAAAGTTTCGCACACCATGTTTCGCGCGAAGTTTTGCATCTCTGGGTTACTGTAACCGGTTTGGCTTGTAGTATTGCAAATAAATATCAAATTTGAGATGAGATAAAAAGCAACGTTCTCGCTAATGTTGAACAAAAACTCTGCTCCGGTAGGGGCCCCTCGTGCAGCAAAACAGCTGTTTTGAGCTCACTACGTGACGTCACCTTGGGTGTTTTTGGCCAAAATGCGCAGATCAGTCCAAATTCGTAGGGCTGATGGACCTATCTATTATAGTTGTATCATGACTTTTATATTATTTTTATTCATAGCCCTCTGGTGGAAGGCCAAGACCAGCAGGGGCGATCGTCAACTGTCAAGATATTAGCCGTCTGAAATTAAAAAAATAACACGCAAAGTAATGGGGAGGAAATATTTTTTTAAAAATATTTTTTTAAAAATATTTACCTGATATTATTGAAGGTATCTTGTAGTGCGATACTACTTTAATGTAGTCTCCTGCGTGCTAATTATTTTCAGTGATGCAACGCTTCGCGAAGCTTCGCGCGAAATTTCGCTAGTTTCGCGAATATTCGCGAAGTTTCGCAAGCCAAGTTTCGCGAAAGTTTCGCGCGAAACTTCGCGAAATTGATATATTTAAATTTCTCGCTCTACTTTTTCGAATCGTATTTAATGAATACGCTGTTTTCTTCCTAATTTTGCTCTAATGACAGGTTTAATTGCATAAATGAATTAAAAAAGAGTTCAATTTAATTTATTAGATATAAAAAAATTTATTTATTTTTTAATAATTTTAAAAATTACTTTTAATTATTTTTAAAATCATTTAACACATTTGAGGATAGACGTACAGGTCATGAAAGGAGCTATTTTATCCTTGGTTTCTTAATTTTTTGATGAATATATGAAAAATCGCATTGCGACAGTCATTTTCTAAATTTCGCGAAATTTTCGCGAAGTTTCGCGAATATTCGCGCGAAAGTTTCGCGAAAGTTTCGCGCGAAGTTTTGCATCTCTGATTATTTTATTTAGTTGATAAATATTATACTAACTGAGAAATATTACGGTTATAAAGTCAGGGCGGGAACTTAGTTATATCTTCCAAGCCTTGGATATGTATCATGACGTCACGGAATATTGAAAATGCAAAAAAGTGCTTGCATCAACTTTCATATATTATTTTCGATGTAGTTATAACTTTACTTGATATACAAAGTAAAGAAATTGCAATTAAGTAAAGTGAAAGTCACTCGCTATGAAGAAAGGTTTTCAATGTTTATATGACGTCATCGCCAGTAAACTGACTTTTTCCTTCGCGGCTTCGCGCATGCGCAGATGTAACAGAAGTCGGGTTCATAAAACATTAATTGGAGTGTATTAATATTGTTTTTGCGTGAAAAAGAAGGTTGTTACGCAAGATTAGACTATATTAGAGTTAAACTATTTCGTTTTCAAAACTCTAGCACACAGCGCAATTGTCGTAAACCGCGACCAAAGTGAAGTCCTCTCCCATTTGATTACACGCAAAGCTGCTGCTCAGTAGGACGGCTATTGAAAAGTGGGCGCGGTCAGGTCTTGGCCTTCCACCAGAGGGCTATGTTTTATTAATTTCATGGTGCGCGAATTTTTTGAAAAAGGGACGCGGACTATAATTTTGTTCGATGAAAAGTTGCAGCAAATTTTTTATATTTGTAAATCGTAAATTATGTTGGTTGGTTTGTATTTTGGGGCAAAATTGACACATTTTGCTCACGTATGCCCTTATGTATTAGTTACAATATTTTTGTCACTAGAACTTTTTCTTATAAAAAAAATAGAACACTGCATTTTAAAAATCGGATTTGTTTAACTTCAATAAAAAATTTAAAGATATATACAGCATTATACATCAGACAATAAAACTCCCAATTGTAAGATGTAATATTATACCCTATATAATTAATTAAAAAATAATAAAATACTATATATATATATATATATATATATATATATATATATATATATATATATATATATATATATATATAATTTTTATGCTGAACATCATGCGGGGAATGTTTTCAACATTTTTTATACGTACTTTAATACCATACTTCAATAATCATAATACTGTAGACTGATTTTAAATAAATTAAATATGTATTAAGGTAGAGATAACGCCGAACAGCTGATCGACGTAATGCCCTTTGATTAACATGTAAACCTTAGCAAATTGACAAAAATTCTGAAATTTTTTTGAGAGGCAGATATTAGTGCCTAAAAGCCATAGAAAAAATTTCAAAACGATTTAACGAGCCGATTTTTTTTAATTAATTTTTTTAATTTTCAGCATATAGGGCTTTCCCATGGAGAGCCAAACTAAAAAATTAATTTAAAAAAATCGGCTCGTTAAATGTTTTTGAAACTTTTGCTATGGCTTTTAGGCACTAATATCTGCCTCTCAAAAAAATTTCAGAATTTTTGTCAATTTGCTAAGGTTTGCATGTTAATCAAAGGGAATAACGTCGAACAGCTGTTCGACGTTATCTCTACCTTAACGAATGATGTGTTTTGGGGATATAAATTTTTGATGTTTTTTTTTTTAAGAAAATTTTTCATAAAATTTTAGCTAAATCGTATCCGTCGAGAACCATTTTTTGCTATTTTTCCCTTAAAATTTACTAAGGTTCAGCTCTCAGGGGGGGGGGGGGGTTATAACACCCCCCCCCTTGTCTACGCCCCTGGGCAAAAACATCTCCTTATATACCACAGCTCGATTCTATCCTACATTGCAGGCAGCAGAGCTAGAGTGCAGTACACCCTTCAATAACACTGCGCGCCAGCAAGAATTCTCCTCTTTTTTTCTCTACCTTCATCGCTTTAACTTGACTCCTAATAAACACACATATCAGTAATGATTATACCCTTAAATTAAACATAACAAATGAATGAACAACTTTTATACAAAACATTTTTTCAACTTTACGTTTCAGTTTTTACTTTTCTTTTAACTTTGGTAGAAGTCCAGATAAAAAATTGTAACTGGAGGTACCTCATGCAAGTCCACCTTTCCTCCAAGATGGCGCCTAACGCTCTAGGAAAATATCTTGGGACTTTTGATATGGCATTCAGACACACTAAATCTACAAACCCTAAAAGTTTCATTAACTTCCTAATTTTTTCCCAGTTAAAACTATTATTGTAGCAACTGGACTATTAAATAGAAAGTTCTAATTAGGCTTTTTATTATCAATTGTGTACTTCTTAAAGGGACACCACACCCTAATCAAAGTTAATAACTAACCAAGCACAAATACATGCTGCATTGTCCCAAATGTGCCAGTGTTTGTAAGCACAATAATTGACTTGATCGAGCCAGGGAACGTGATGTCATATTCCGTCGCTTGTACTGGCTTCACTGCACAGCATCCCTAACAATTGCTCTCTCATCTCACTCCTAAACCTGCTGTTCACTTTGAGGTATTGCCAGTAGTGCCCGAGGGCACTTCACCTTTATTAAATTAATTTAAATTATAACTGCTGTTTAAAACCAGTATAACATTTATTTTTTATTGTTTTAAGTCAATGGGAAACTTTTTATGCAACAAGAATATTATTGTATGCTGCCTCTTTATGTTAATATTCCTGGGTATTTATCTAGCTATTAAATTAATATACACAATAACAAATAGTTTTTTTTCCATTTTCTTATTAGAGTGGCATACAGAGCTTATGTGTGCAGTCATTGCGGCAGCCGTGAGGGCATGCACTGGGTGCAATGGTTGGCAGGGTGATGCAGCACAAGGAGAGCGCCACCAGGTTCACATATAATGTGCACATCAGCACCAGCCACACCAGTCACTTCTTCTTGGCTGCGTCCTTAGTGAGACCTGCACCTGCGTTGAACTTGAAGAAGATGATGTCGCCATCCTCCACCGTGTAGTTGCGGCCCTGCTGTCTGTACTTGCCTGCCGCCTGCAATATACACAGTGTCACACACGGACAGTTTCAGTCGGCAAGTCACTTTAATATTTGTTTAGTCAAATCTATCCATTATTTTTCTTAGTTTCTTCAAGTTATAAATCTACACCATGCAGAGATATGAAGTAAAATGTCAAATTTTTGTAAAAATAAAAAATAAATAATTATAAATTTCCTAGAAAAAGATGTTTTATGATATTTAGACCCGAGAATAGAAAACTACTGTGGGAAAAACTTATGTATTTAAATGAATGACTAAATAAAAAATAAATAATTATAAATTTCCTAGAAAAAAATGTTTTATGATTTTTAGACCCGAGAATAGAAAACTACTGTGGGAAAAACTTATGTATTTAAATGAATGACTAAAACTTTTCATGTTACACAAAGATGGATGTTTCAAATAAAGTATTATCATAACTATTGCAAAGTAATCTCACCTTGCAGTTGGCCTCAGTACCCTCTTCCTTGAAATCATTGAAGTGCATCACCTCAGCCATAATGAAGCCTTTCTCAAAGTCTGTGTGGATCCTGCCAGCAGCCTGGGGTGCCTTGCTACCTTTCTGTAACACAGATACACAGTAAAGTCAACTACATATAATGACAAGACATGTGAAGTCCCGAAACTTGCCATTTTTCAAAACTTTAAACATTCTGGAACACTACAGGGGACTAAGCAACCCTCTGAAGATAATTTGGATTCAAAATTAGACAGTTGATGATTATCGCTTTTGATGATTCAGTTGGATAATTATTGCCATACCTGGGGGGCAAGTAGTGTCTACTGACAGCTCTTTGAATTTGCCAAGCCAGCAGAAAATAGGTGTATGTCTCATTAAAAATAGTAGAATAACATGATGCCATATCCCTTACATAAAGCCAGCAGCATTATTTTTACCTCAGTGTTATCTCCAAAGCACTCTTGCACACTCTCCACTTGCTCCAGAAATACTCATGACACTCTTTTGCCTTTTACACTCTCCAATGCACAAAATGCATCTAACATCCTTGTGCTTCAAACGTTCTGCAATTATATAAATATAGAGTAACTAGCTTTCTTCAGTGAAACATGTACCAAAAACAGTCCTCCACCCACACTCCCACATAATATGTTCAAAAGTGTAATCAGTAGCACAGCAATATACCTCCTAGTGGTGAATACAGGCAACGCTGACCCGGCCCTTAAATTGAGGCAATTCTTGCAGTAGAAACCATGGCTCAAGACTCAAAGGAATCAAGCTAGGGACATTGTCTCTGTGGGTTAGCGGCTAAATTGATGCCAAAGTTTGCATGGTCAGCAGGGCAAGCCGCTAGCATCATGTCCTCAGTACGTAAAAGGTCTAGTAAGCCTCACTACTTAAAATCGCACCTTACTAAAAAGTAGAAAAAAATTGCCTCGGACATCAACGGTCAAGGTAATAATGCTGCTGACTTACCCTGCAAGGGATATGACGTAATTTTATGTATATTATGAATATAACTACACAGACGATATCCTGTCAGTCTGGACTCAAGCAAGTTGATGATAACATGTACACACCTGGATGGTCCATGCTTTGACTTCATCATGTCCCGCAGTGAAGAAGTAGATGAGCTGCAATGCCTTATAGCCCTGCACAATGATCTTGTCGAGGGCACTGCACCGAGCATACAACATAGCATACAAACATTAAATTTAGTTTCTCCTCTTAAGCTGTAATAAAAAGTTTTAATATAACTTCTTCTTCTTTTTTTATGCCCCCGTTTTGGCGTTTAATCCATTTTACTTCTAGTAAGCCAGTAGTTTCAATAAATATAGTATATATATTATATACTGTAAATAATTATTACATATCATCCTATATATACTTCATAGGCTTTCAGGGTAATTGAGTAAAGCACTCAATTAGTCACTGCAGCATATGACCAAGCAAGGCTAAATAGAGCTTTCATTTTGCGCCCAAGTCACAAGCCGCAACTTTTTAACCCTGGCAGAGCCAGTTTATAGAAAGTAAGAGGCAGTTGCGGCCCAACTGTCTGGCCAATCAGAGCGTCGTATTACAAGTCGAAACAAAAAGCTCATATTTAGCTGATGAATTGAGATAGACAAGTGGAATATTCATATCAATAATTTCTCAACATACTCTTCAAAGAAGAGGACTATTAAAACGAGAATTTAATTTTATCATAAGTTTCAAAATTTAGTACTCCACTACAGTGAAAAAATTATTTCTCTACAAGCTCTCAGCATGCTAACTAGCTATTACTTTGGGTCACCTGTGATTCAAATAGTAGCATGTAAATTATATAGGAAAATTGTAATGTGTAATACCGGCTTTAGGTACAGATTTTATTTGCTTTTATGTAAACAAGTCATAACTAAGCCATTGCAAAAATTAAAATTGATGTGTCACATTGCTATATGTTGTACCGCTACCCTAAATCACCTGGTAGTGTTTTGCTCCTTGAGATACGCTGAGCGTGCTTCATCACTGTCCATCTCCAGCAGTTTGTTCTCAAAAATGCCTGAGAAGGGAATGATGATGGCACCTGGGTCGTGTTTATCAACCCACTCCTTGATCTTGATAAGCCTGTAACCATGCAATACATTCAATATTTCATCTGCTACAATCATAAAGCATTTAACACTCACCATTTATTCTTCTTCCGAATGTAGTCTTTTTCTGAAAGATTGACCAGGTATATTGCTGGCTTAGAGGTCAGGAAGAGATACTTGTTCAATACTTCAATCTGAAAAATTGAAAAGTAATATCATAAACAATGCAGTAAAAATAAAAATGTTAGGGACCAGAGAAGTAAAATACACTCACATCATTGACATTCCATTCTCCAAAGCGAATATGTTTTTTCTCGTCTATCAACACCTGTTTCACCTTGCATAGAATATCCTGCAATAAAAAATTACTATGAATTGACAAAATAATTCCTATTAATATTAAAATATTATTGATTAGACAAATATTTTTATTTCATTGACTGTAAACAAGCAGTATAGGTGGTCTATGATGTAATATTAGATAATTATGTCAGAAATTTCAAACATATAATATACATTTTTCACAAATTAAATTAAATTAAATTAAAGAGCAACAATTTGATTTTTAACTGTTTTGTGTCAGCACATTAAACTGAAGATGAAAAGTGAAAGCAAATAATAAATAGACACATAAAATTATAAATAAATAAATAAATAAATAAATAAATAAATAAATAAATAAATAAATAAATAAACAAACAAACAAACAAACAAACAAACAAACAAACAAACAAACAAACAAACAAACAAATACATTACAAGTTTGAAAATATATGGTCGCTAGGGTTAATAACAATATTTCAAAAATTAATTGCATCAAGCAGGAAAACTTTTTTCTATATTTTATTGTTGGGGGAAGGGGGAAGGAGGTACAGTACAACAATATTATAAGTCACGTCGGACGGCCGCAGCCATGGCAAGGATTTATATTATTTTCTCCAGTGCTCCTCGGAGGGGGGGGGGAGCGGTTCCTTATCCTGCAAGCAATGTTACATTTGGGGTGCGAGGGAGATTCGAGCGACGACCTCGCGTACATGTATTTTGCGTTCTTCTGAGGGGTGTCAGAACTGTCAGAAGGTGTTATGTTTCACGGGTGGTAGCTCCACTGTGATGTATAAAAGATAGTTATCAGAGATAGTAGCACTATTTGCTGTCCTCAGACCTCTTGAAGCTCTGAAACTTTAGGTCATTTTTTTCCCCTCTAACTACAAGACACGGAAGGTCTCTCATGAGCTTCACAGTAAGGTTTGAATCTCCCATGGAACCACTCGAACTCGCAAGCACTGCAGACGCCGAGCAAATAATTAAAATATGATTCTAAAATTAATTTTTATTTTTTAATTACAGATTTTGCCCTCTCTCTTCCCCCGGAATGTTTATTAAAAATTCAAAAATCTTCAATTGTTTTTGTTTGATTTTTCGAGAGAATAAAATGTTTAAATTCAATGAGAATTTACGCATCGAGCTCATATTATTTGGTTAGATGCTGACATGGGAAAATAATTAAAATTGCTGCTTTCTTTGCTTTCTTCAGGTACAGTACAGAGTGCTGATAAAGCCTATAATCACACTTCCTTAATTACCTGCTTCTTCCGCCTCTCTTACTCCAATTTAGCAGGGTTATTTTTTTTTTCTATTTTAATTACGATGTACTGTCAAAAATATAATTTTGTACGTAAAATTATAAGTCCATATTGTTTCCATTCTAAATTTAGATAATGTTAGTAACTGAATTAAGGACACATTTATAATAAAAATATTTCTGTTAGGACAGTATTAATTTCTTCAGCACAAGATTTTAATACAAAATTGGAAATATTATCAAAACCGAATGAATGCTTATTTTTAAATTTACTGATAATTTTAAACACTTGTGGCCTTGTGACCGGCGATAAAAACACAGATTTTTCATTTATCTTTGTGTGCTTATAAATGTTAAAATTAGGATCAGGTGGACCTATGTCCTTTTTACAATCCTTTATACATTTTTCAAAATAACTGCCAAAACATTGTGCAATTTTTTCTGGTTCCATAATATTCTCCCCATTAATAGTTATGTTGTCTATATGAGATTTAGCACTGCTTTTGCCATGTCTAAGTTTAATCAAATCCCACATTGCCCTTGACTTATTTTCAGAATTTTTAATAAAATTTGTATTTTTTTCTTTTACTGGCAAAACGAATGAGTTTATAATAAATATATTTATACTTTTTTACAAACTCTTCAGTCCAAATTAAGGGATACAATTTGTTTAATTTTCTTAGGTTTCTCAATTTTTGGCGAGATATTTTTAGTCCTTTGGTCATGAAATTAATTTTATTTTTACTTTTGTTTTGACGGTTATTAACATTCGTCATAGGGAAAGATGCTTCAAAACAATTTATGAATATTTCATGAAACTCATTAAACATATCATCAGTATTTGATTTACTGTATACACTTTCCCAAGACTCATTTCTCAAATTATTTTTAAACATTTTCATTTTTTTTTTTTTTTTTTTTGAAAAAACGCGTCTTTTATAATTTATTTTTTCTTCTTTTTTTACATTATTGTTATTAACAAAAGACACTATTTGAGCTTCGTGATCCGATAGATAAAAAGGTAGTACATTGCTTTGTGCAAGCTCATAAGGAAATGATTTAGCAATTATTATATTATCAATGAGAGTTTGTGTCGTATTGCAAATTCGTGTAGGAGAAGAAATTATTGATTTTAAATTACACATATTTAAAATAGTAATAAATTCTTTAGTTACGGAGCTATTATCAATCATATTAATTTTTAAATCTCCACATATCCCAGGTACTCTTTTATCACAATAAATTTGTTTTATAATATTATCAATTTTTTTTTTAAAAAAAAAAGGTCCATGTTTCTCTTAGGCGGACGATAAATACACACTACAGAACAATGAGTATCAAAAATATCCAAATCAATACACGAAATTTCAATGTTTAATTCTACAGACATATTTTTAATTTTTAAATTTTCTTTAAAATTAATTTTATCATGTATAGAGATAACTGACCCACCGCGTATTTTGTTTTGTCTGCAGTAAATGCTTCCTATTACAAAATTATTTAGTCTTAAATTCACATAGTCACCATATTTCAGAAAATGTTGTTAAGCATAATAATTTAAGAGCTTCATATGGTTGCAAAAATATTTCAAGAGGTAAAATTTTATTATTTATTCCTTGAATGTTAGCATGAAATATGGAATAATTTTCTAAATTTATATCTGCTAAATCCTTACGAGGCTTTTGAAAAGGGCTATAATTCAGGTTTCTTTCTAACAATCTAAATTGATCAATGACTGTGTTTTCTGGCCATAATGATGGGTCCTCTATTTGTTCTAATAATTTGAAATCAGCTGTTATTTTAAACGAGGCATATGGACCTCGCGAATTCAGAGTTTCAATGGTTATATTTGCAACCTGTTGATTTGAAATCTGTTGATTTCCATAGGTTATTTGCTTTGCAAAAAAATGTGCTTCGACTTATGTGTTTTGTAAAAAGAAGAGCATCATGTGTGCCCCTGTTCAAAAAGCATTCAATTCTACCTTTGCCATGTATTTTTATCAGTGAGTGTGTTTGTTATGTAAAAAAAAATATGTGTCAGTTTAGAAAACATGAAATTAATCATATCTACAATACAAGAAATGTTGATAAAGTGATAACGCCTATTTGGTGCAGAATGGACATGTATAAACATGGTCCATTTCTGAAGTGTCTTAGTCTTTATAATAAATTACCGAGTGATATAAAGTGCATAGATAACTTCAAGATTTTTTGCTCAAGTGTAAAAGACCTGTTAATGGACAAGTGTTTTTATAGCGTCAAGAATTATATGGACCATGATTTTACTTCTGCATGTTAACAGCCTATATTGTTTGTATATAATATATATAACCCGTCGGCTATCAATATATTGCCACAATTGACGTGTCCTATTAACCTCAACAAATATATATATTGTGATGTTTTGATTGTAGGAGAAATGGATTTAATAAAGAAATTTTTAATTTTTGAATTATACTTCTATTAAATACATTAAATTAAATTTGCAGAATATATAGTCTGCATATAATTATGAAATCTCAATCCTATATCATACAATTATTATTCTAACCAACAACAAAAAGACAAAAGTGAAAATTTTCCTGCTTATAAAATAAAACCATAATAACGTTTATATATGTAAGATGTAAGAAGATGAATTTTATTCGAAATTTGGAAGTTTTCTTCGAGCATATATTATATAATTATAATAAATTTTAACAAAATGTGAAATAAAAAAAAAAATCAAAATGCTTACTAATTTATTTATTTTCTTCTTCTTACGTTAGTTTGACCTTCTCAAGATTAAGTTACTTAAAATTTGTCTTCCAAACTTTCCAAATTGATAAGGTATCATACAATTAAAAAATAATAATGAATCACGAAGTAACTTATCACATTACTTGACTCAACGGAAAAGCAAAATATTACCAAATGGCATGCACTTAATTTTGCAATGTTTCCTTGGCACGTAGTGGAGCGAGCGCGTGAGAGCAGCAAACGAAATTCGCGAATGTTGACGCGCCATAAAATATCACATTGTTAACAAAAGTATCAATACTGGACGAAGTATGTATGACACCAAATGCAAACTCTCATCGCTGACTCGATATGTGGCTGCTGCAATTGATGTAAGCCATTCATATGCAAAACTCAGATGTCATATAGATGGAAAATTCTTGCAGTCAAGAAGCGCGATACATACGTCAATAATTGCTTTCTGTTTTTGTTTTTTTTTGCTTGTAGCCTGCGCCATAAAACACCATTTTGCAAGCGTTAAGGTGTAGTATTTTAAATTTAATTGGGACTGATGTTTGATGGTCCCGCTTCTCCCCAGAAACAAAACATATTATATATATATATATATATATATATATATATATATATATATATATATATATATATATATATATGAGTGTAAAATAATTATACCTTACTATGGGCTATTATCCTCGCTGAAAATTATTGTTCACTTCTCACTGCACTTAAAACACAAACACACACACACAGGTCACGTGCACAGCTAAAAAATAAAACAACAAACACTACGCGCGTTTCAGTACACTTCTGGTACCTTCCTCAGGTGACCTGAAACGCGCGTAGTGTTTGTTGTTTTATTTTTTAGTTGTGCACGTGAACTGTGTGTTTGTGTTTTAAGTGCAGTGAGAAGTGAACAGTAATTTTCAGCGAGGATAATAGCCCAGTAAGGTTATTATTTTACACTTATTATGATACCTCGCTTGCAATTTCTTTTTCAAAACATATATATATATATATATATATATATATATATATATATATATATATATATATATATATATATATATATATATATATATATATATATATATATATATATATATATATATATATATTATATATTTAAATTTTATTGGTTGCACTGTCTGTGGTTGCACAAGGCATACATTGTGTTCACGTCAGATTAGTACAACAATACATATAACAGTTTTACACTATTATTATTATTTTATTTTCAAATTGCTTGATATGCAATAAACAATAAATTATTAAATCAATAAATTATCCTGAAATAAAAAAAAGAAAATCGATTTATTCAGAGAGTACCTTCAGACATTTTATCGCTTTGGAACGCTTCGACTGCCAACGCTTGTCAATTAATTAGTACATTTTTAAATTTTGTTCTAAACAATTTACAGTTTTTTGTCTAAGACAACCTGACAGAAAATAGCCAATTTTGGTGGTCTGGTATTTATAAAATTGTGTGCAGTGTCTGTCATGAAGTTGGATTTAGATTTACATTTTTTTATTAAGTTTTGTGACATACACGTATGTTTAGAAGAAGTCAAAATACATAATTCAATTATTACATAATAAAATAACACAATTAATCAATACAATTATAACAACCCAAGCACAATCCCATGAATCCCATCAAGACTAATGGTATTAACTACCACTATTAACTACTACTGGATTACTGACTAACAGTAAGAGTAAATTCATTTACATTTTAAATAGTTTTTCTCATAAAAACAAAAAGAAAAAAGCATTCAAGGATAATATTTAAGTTTTTCAAATTTTCAGGTAGTTTATTATAAAGAAGGGATAAGGACTCCTTTTAGTAACGAGAGACAAGCACTATTTTTTAGTATGGATTTGTCTCTAGTGTCCTAATTGTGGTAATTATCATTCTGTGTGTAAAAATTATAATAAAATATATTTTCCAACATTATGACATTTATGACAAAAGAACTCGTATTGATATAAATTTATGTAACATTATATTATACACAAATGTACCGTATAATTATATGCATATAATTTTATATTATAAGGCTTCAAAATGTAATCAGTATTTAAAAGAAGTTTTACCTTTAAAAACCAACTTTGAAAATGTACTATGACAATGCGTAACCGAAGTATAAAGAAAAATACAACAATTATTTTAATGCTACCAAATGCGTATTTAATTACTATCACTAACTATATAATATATTATTAAATAATTACACTCTTGCCCCACCATTAACTTGTCCTTGACGGAACATAGTCGATTTTTAGAATTTTATTTAGTGAAAGAATATTTCACCACTTGTGTTCTGGTGCTCAATAGTGCCTTCACCCACTTCATCTATAAAGATTGTAAAATGTATTAGTGAAATAAATAATTACATGCGTTCGTCCGAAATATTATAATATCTATAATAGATAGTGTTGACCGAGATGGTGACTCAAGACTCAAATGTAATTAATAGCTGTAAGGTAAATATTTCAGTTTTAGAATCTATACGGTGAGCGTGTCTTCCAGTGCAGACGCGAGACCTACCTACCGACCGCCGACCATCCCAACCAAGTTTGTGCCGCTCTAAGAAAACAAGAAAATGTATTTAATGATCGCTGTACCGTAGCAACAACAATTATCCTAATTTGGCATTACAATTATTTATATTATGCAAAGTAGGTATAATATACCTTGTATATGTATTTATGTATGCACTGCATGGTTAGTTGCTGCATGCTGCGAGCTAGCGGCCAGCTAATAATACGTCTCCATCATGTTTATTATACGACTTGCGTGCAAGGTGAACATTAAATTATATCTATCTGCTGCTTTTATCTTCACTGCCTTAACCAATGAAAACATAAGCTTGAATGTTATTAAAAAGAAACTGTTTGATTGGCTACTTCTAACATATAATTACAGGTGCATGTACTTAAATTTCGCCGTCCCGCCTTTAAAGTCAGTACTTTTAAGAGTGCATCCAAGACAAAAAGTTTGTTACGAAATTGAGTGAGAAAAAATCGAAAATCTGCAGATAGAAGCAGAAATGGGATGTAAATACTGGAAACAGACAGATTTTATAGCAGAGCAAAAGCAGGCAACCGATGTAGCAGATTATTATGTATATGGCGGTGCAATTAAGAAAACGTGAAGAAGCAGAAACAGAAAATTGTCGCAAAATCACCTCCTACGCCGTGATTAAGGACCTGCGTATAATATAGTCTGCATTAATTGATATTATTAACACGTGATAAACATTCAATACTATATAGTCATATGATACGGTACAGTAATTTGTTAATATATATGCGTAGTTGCGATTTCAATATGAAACATCGTCTAATGATCAAGCAGACACAAACATTTGAACCTATGAAGTGAGTGATAGAATTAAAAATTTGCACTGATTGTATAATAAATAGTAGATGACAGGTAAAATAAAATGATCTACCATCAGAGTCAGTTTAAAAAATTTAAGTGTGGGGTTATTGATATATATACACGTACGCTATTCGAACGCACTTGACCTTCTTGACATGTATATTATTATACTCGTATACTCACGAGGCAGGATTTACGAACGCATATATATATATATATATATATATATATATATATATATATATATATATATATATAAACCAGCAAGTTGTTCGGACAAAAGACGACACTCACATATTCTGGCTTCATCTTCTTGTCATTGCCACGCACCACGGTGCGTTCGAGCTTGTCCAGCGTGACGTTAAGCACCTCTTCGTCCTTGAGGCGCAGCTCCTCGCAGATGGTGTCCAAGTCATTCACCGGGTTCACCTCGCCCTCAACGTGCGTCACATCATCGTCATCAAACGCGCCTGTGCACCACACGAGGGTCCGCTTGTAAATTATAGCTCATATGCAGTCGCGAGTAAATTATTGTCGCGTACTATATGTGAGGCAAGCGACAACAGTTTAAATACTCGTACATAAAAATAGTATTTAAAAAAGCATTGAAAAAAAAAATCACGTAGATACAAGCATAAATAAATTCCGATTTCAGATATAAAAAGTTGAAACCACGAAATTATTCCAGATATACGTGAAGAAGCTCCGAAATTTGCTCGACTTACGGCAGAGGTGGAAGATGGCGTCACAAGCTTTGATATGCGACAGAAAGGCGTTGCCCAGCCCCTGGCCCTCAGAGGCGCCCTTCACCAGGCCAGCGATGTCCACCACGTTGAGGAAGGCGGGCACCTTGCTGTGGCCAACCACACGGACACACTTACTGAACATGTACTCGTTGTGACAACGACCATTGAGAAAGAACCGTTCATCAATCTAATCATCCTACTAAATTTACGCATTCATAAATTAAACAAAAAAAACATACATTTATAAATATAATTATATTTAAAATAAAAATATTTAAGAAAAAAATTGAATTGCGTTCTCCTTATTCTTTCATGTAATACTATATAATTATGATTAATTTGGGAGTAATTGATGAGTTTAGGCGAAAAGAAAGTAATGTGAGCACTCTAATATGACCTATGACTAATGAGACTTTTCATCGCATCATTGATATAATTAATAATATTAAGCACCTAAAAATACACATATATTTATATAACATGCACGCGTTTAATAAAAAGGCAATCAGAAACACAAAGACTAAGTTTTTCAATATTTGCGGTTAACGTCATCGAGTTAGGCTGACACTAACCGTGGCTACTGGTTAAGTATCTTCCTATGGTTATCTTCTTCATGAACTGTGTCCAATAAATGCAAATATCTAACTATACATATTTAATTATACAAGTCATAATTATGTCATATATATAGACACGACGAAAGCAGATCAACAACTCGGTGTACGTACCTCAGAGGCTTATGGTGCTCGCACAGGAAGTCGAAGCGCGTGTCAGGAACGGGCACGCGGCTAAAACAATCAACCAAATTTTGGACCTTTCTAGCCCCTTGAACTCCTTACTAGCCCATGTGACAAATATTAACTAGGGCTTCATAACACTGTCAGACAGTTGGTATATATACCAGACTGAGACAGTAATTGGTCTGTTTACTTTGTAAATTACACTTTTTACTGTATATTATACTTTTTACTGTATATTATACTTTTATATATACAGTTCTGCTTCATTAGTAGCATGAAGATAAATAAATAAATAAGATTGTTGCATGGATTGTTCTTAATAATTCCAAGGTAACTGGCAGAATCCCAAACACCTGTTCATCAGGATATTAATTTTTCTTTATTAAAATTATACTCGCACTCACATGCGTGACTTCTTTATTGAGGTGCGATAGGGTTGGATTATATACATTCCCCTCCGTAAGTATAATAGACGTCATAAAAATTTCTATAACAGCTGCTTTCTTACTACTTTGCTTCATAACTCCTTGCGAGTCCCGACAGGTCAAAATTGAATATTTTTCACTTACGGAGGGCGAGTACCGAACGAACCTTGGACCTTATAGTATCGCGCAAGCACTCGAAAAGCCGTGAACACGCCGCGAGTGGGACACGTATTAAATTAATAGTAAAAAATTGTGCTCTCAGAAGTACAGATCCTTTAACACAAGAAGGGGCATTCACAAAGCCTTAAGGCCACATTTAAGGCTCAATAATTTAAGACAAAAAATTTTGGGTCTAAAAAACACGTCTAAAATCAAGCTTTAAATTATCGAGCCTTAAATGTGGCCGGCCTTAAGACTTTGTGAATGCCCTTTTTGACTTCCTAATTATTTTCTTAGCTTCATTTCGATTTAAAATAAGTGAATTCACACAAGGCGCCTACTGACCTTTCATTAGGATCTATTGTGCAAAATGGGAAATTTTCTGCAGCAGCTTGCGAGTGAGTGAGAACATTAAAAAATGTTGATTTGCCAACATTTGGTATCCCCACAATGCCCACTTTCAAGTTGGTGCCGACCCGACCAATCAGAGGCTTCTTTTCTTCCTCGTGTTTCTTGGGCGGCATGGTGTGCTTGTACCGCGGTGGCCTGCAACAGAAGGTGCAGCTGCAGTACTATTTGGGGTCATTGAGCAAGCTCGTTGTTGCATCAAAGCTGTCTGCATATGCATGATCACACTGGATACACGGGGGCGATTGCATCCCCCCCCCCTCTGAAACCGAGAAATTAGCGTCCATACATGCAGTTTTGAGTTATTACAAGTTTATGTGGCAAAACAGTGATTGAGAGTTAACCATATGGGGACATTCACAAAACACCTTAACCACACTTTATCCTGATTTTTATCCCGCGTTGAAACAGTGCTAAACATAATATTATATAATATATATATATATATATATATATATATATATATATATATATATATATATATTAATGAGAGTTTTAAACAAAGTATTATGCATATGAGTAAGACACATCTAAAAGGAGACACATAATAAAATAAAATTTCTAAATTCATTGCAACAAGGCTTTGACAGAGTAATAGCAATTATCAAGGAGAAATATTTTAACCAATAATTGTCTGAAATCTTGATATATTTTTGTACATTTTTCATTGCCAATCAACTTAATTCTACTTTTAGGAGGGAGTATGATTATCATCTTTACATTTATAGTACTATATGAATGTATATTTTCTACATGACATCTTGCGTGTACGTTTTCAGAATTATTCACAGACCATCGATTTTTTTTTCAAACATTTATCCTTTCTTATATTGGCTGGATCATACAATAAATTTAAAATATGAGATCGGTTTCCAGGATGAACCGAGGTATGCTTGCAGGTGGGCAAAGCGATCTTAAATTTCAAATTCAAGATCGCTTTGAGGTGGGCCTTCGATAATTCATTCATGTAACAGTTTCAAAGAAACGCACTGTACATACGGTTGACGATAATCCTAAATTAACACGAGCCTCTTCCTTTTGTAGCAATTTTAAAACATAATATACAATACTATAATCTTATTCTTAGACCTGGTGTACTGGACCTGGTGTACTGAACTATTGCCTATTGCAGTCAATTGTTGGCAGTGTATAATAAATTAATTTAAGCACACTTTACAATAAATTTCAATAAAAGGTAGAGAGCAAAAATATTTTGTATCTATATCCTTGCTTGCCATGCAGTCAACATGCTTCTCCTTCTAATTATATAGTGTTACCTCAATATGTGAGTGTGTGTGTGTATATAATATATATATATATATATATAATATATATATATATATTTATATATATATATATATAGCAGGTGGGTAGCTGAGCTCATCTTCTGTGTAAAACCAGTGTAATGAGGCGCTGAGAGCAGGTAGCAGAAAAAGGTAAACTTTACAAGGAAAAGTAAATTTGTAATTTGATTGTTTCGAAAAATCTTATATACAACTGTATATTAATTTCTCTCTTCACCGAATCAATTCTTTTTATAATAGGCCCACAAAATTAAGAATTCTTCCTGAAAATTAAAATGTGCAAGTTGTTATTGTATATATATATATATATATATATATATTAGGAAAAGGGTAAAGGAAAAATATTATCCTTTATATATATACGTATATACAGGGTGTTTACTTTGATTTGAACGTTTTAAAGTGATAATTAAGGAATGAAGTTCGATGGTAATATTATATAGACATGTCATACATCAAATTAAAGCTTACATTTTAACATTTTCAAAACTTGTATCATAAATTACATGTGCGGACTTGTCTTTTTTTGAGACGAAAAAGAAACAAAAATGAGCCGTTTTTTTGTTCAAATATCGGTGGTAACATGAAATTAACTGTTGAATCCTTCACTGGATTGCAAGGTTGGCGTGGGAGTGATATGTAATGCGTTTGGTCAATTTTCCTTAGATCACTAAAGTAAAGCAACACAAGACTGTTTTGTGGTTGGATGGGTGACCATTTAAACAAAAATTGCACTTCTCCCATCCAGAGGTAACGCTTTTTACCACAATGTGGTTTCTCTACGAATTTTAACCATTCCATTTCTGTTTCTGGTTCATTGACAAAATTTGAAGATGCATGTGGCGTTCATTCTGACAAGTTTCTACGTTGCGATCAGTCACATTAAAATGCCATTTAATTTCATGTTACCACCGATATTTGAACAAAAAAAACAGCTCATTTTTGTTTCTTTTTCTTCTCATAAACAGACAAGTCCGCACATGTAATTTATGAAGCAAGTTTTGAAAATGTTAAAATGTAAGCTTTAATTTGATGTATGACATGTCTATATATATTACCATCGAACTTCATTCCTTAATTATCACTTTAAAACGTTCAAATCAAAGTAAACACCCTGTATATATATATATATATATATATATATATATATATATATATATATATATATATATATATATATATATATATATATATATATATATATATATATATATATATATATATATATATATATATATATATATGTAGCTTGCTCGGTGCTGGTCAAAATTTATTTCGTGGTGCAGTTAAAAACAAACTACGGTGTGCATCACTGTCGCAGTAATACTTGGTTAGTGTCAGAACTATGATTGCTTCTTTCACTTGTTTTACGTCTCAGTTATCCTTTTAAAATTAATATTTTAGGGAACAAGTCAACTCATCACATCAATCACATCACTGAAAAAAAAAAAAATAATAACAAATCGCATTATTTAGACAGTGCCATGAACTACAGACCCTTTCAGGATGAATCTATGCTCCATAAGGAAGGATACTCTTTCCTACATTGTTAATAAATTTGGGGTTCAGGTGTTTTAAACTCAGGGTGGATGCTAATATATATTACGTCTCGACTGTCTTCGGAAATTTCTGAAATTTCGTAAGATTCACTTGCTCTCTCTCTCTCTCCCTCTCTTTCTCTCTCTCTCTCTCTCTCTCTCTCTCTCTCTCTACACACACACACACACACAAACATATATATTATACATATTAGGTATATATATATATATATATATATATATATATATATATATATATATATATATATATATATATATATATATATACCTAATAAAATTATTATATAACTTTTTTGCATAAACATTTTTGCATTACAGTAAACTAAAATATTCCGTCACAAGTTACTTTAGTCCAGCTGTTCAGTTTTAATAATATTTTCTGTCGTGGCAATCACTCATCTCCAGACTCGAAATCACTATGTACAGGAAATAATTTCAATGAATTCTCTACTGAGAGATGTAAAAATTTTAATGTTCGTGGCAAAAGTCGGCTTTAAATCAGACACTCTCTTTTCCATAAAAATTTGTCTCGTCCTCTGAGGACTTTGGTAAACTCACATTCATTTAGGAATACCATGACGTCACGAACCTTTCCTTTTGTCCTCCTTTACAACAAACTTGCTATATACACGTTTTTTAACGCAGGACGAAAAATTCTCGTTTGCTGAAAGAGGTGAAAATTCATGAAAAAAAAATGTATACTATAAGAAGAACAATAATTGTATCGTGTAATACCGGCCTTAGTATTTGTCTGGTTCATTCATTGATTGAAATGCGGCAAAGTTTGTTTATTTGGAGCTCTTTTTGACGTTACTTGCCAAGCATGAGCTCATCACTTGTTCATAACATAAGCAAACGAAAGCACTGGCTCGGAGGACAAAATCGCCACATTACATGCACGCTAATAAATGCTTACGATTGACTTAAAAACACACGTAATACACTAATACACACATTTCCAATACGCAATTTAATTATTTATTACACAAGCTTAAACCTTAATTTATTATCATTGCTATACATGCAAGATGGATAAGTCAATAAAGAAGTGAAGTTTTTTTCTTGTATTTATTGTGTTGGCCGAGACTAACCGTATAAATCGAGTCGTATTGTACATTGTACGTGTCTCTTTTCAACTACAGTATTATAATATTTAAAAAAAAAAAAAAATAAATAAATAAAATTTATGCTGTTTGAAGTGTTGACAAAAAATTGCACATCAATCCAAATGTAGATGCAAGTAATTGGTTGAAGCAAAAAATCGCTTTTAAGTTCCAACAAAGCCGGGCACAATTTGGCAAAAAAACAACAGCAATATTTTTTATTTATTTTTTTTTTTTTTTTACAAGGATACACCCCTAAGAGCTTACAGCTCGCGGCGGGGTAATGGATAGGGATTACGATATTAACTCATGCTTTCTTGTTGGAAACATTGGGAACCATTCAGTAAATATACCATGTTCTATATATTCCGACTTCGTAGACATTTACTCCATGTAACCATGTATTCTCAAGAAATTTTAAATTAAAATTTAGACTTTCATGTTCGATAAAAATCATTAAAATTAGATTGGAACTTTGGAAATATATTATATTCTTCATACAGACAGCATTTATAATATAATATTTCCAGTATATGAGTGAGATTGATCGGGAGAAAAGAGAAAAAATAGCTCTGTTCAGAAAGAATAGATTTTTATTGATGAATAATAATTAACCTTAAGTTCCATGTTTATAAGGTTCATCAATTCTTTCTGATTGTGTATTTAAGAACAGAGTTAAAGTGTCCAATAAATTGATTTGTTAGCATCATTCATACCGTATTATAAAATATATTTTATAATTATAATATATTATTAAATTATTTTTCTTGCCTTTTCTTTTCTGTTATATAATATATTTATTTATGTTTTTTTTATTTTTGTGGCATACCAGTCCAGTGTCAATGGACAAGGGTGAATGCTAGTAAATATGAATATACTTATGTTGCTACCTGTCTTCCTTTGAGGCTTATTTTTTTTTTTTTTAAAAAAAAAAAGAAAAAAGAAAAAGGGGGACATGACAGTTAATTTTTTTTAACATTAAAATTTGTCATACAGAAACAAAGGGATAATTCACTAAAAATATAAGTATTTTAAACCAATTTTTTAAATTTGACAATTTTAATTTTATAAATGTTTTTATTCGTAAACTTCATTATTATTATTTTATTTAATTGTTGACGGGCCACTGAAAACGACCTCGCGGGCCGCATGCGGCCCGCGGGCCGCGAGTTTGACACCCCTATATTCCATTCTTCTAACTAATACCTTCCTTTTAACTCTAGCATTTTCTCCATTTCCATTTAAAAACTACTCTCCAGGCAATGGTAACTCCATAACCTCTCATTATTGACTTGCCCTCTTGGTGAGACTGGAAAGTAGCCATTACGACCGTTTGTCACCTTCACAATCTTCTTTCTGCAAGGAAGACTAATTTTAATCATAACCTTCACTTAACATGCCGAAGTACCTCGATCGGCAGGCCAAGGATAGTTTATATTTAAAACTGATGTCAAGAGACAACACTAACATCGTACCTGTAACTAACTAATAATCTATATATCAATAACTGGCTCAACTGCTCACTAATCAAAAAGATAACAGACTAAAATGCATATACACATACGCCATAGTCTTGCAAGATACCAGGATAGTAGCATTAATAGTATTATAATAGTACAGTTTCATTAATATAATTGTAAGCAAGAACCAATATTGGGAATGAAACAAATTTAATGATATTATGCAGTGTTTATCCTCAATATGTGAGCTTGATTTTTTATTTAGGTTTTTATTCAGAATTTAAGTTACATTTTATTTTTTGAACAAATATGAAACAACATTATTTTATTTACAATGCCTGACTATAATAATCATCATCCTTCTGGCACTATAATGTCTAAGCATTTCATCATGTACTCTATATGGTAATATGGTATATTATTTTATAATATATATATATACATCTATAGATATATGTATTTCAACACGCCTTCGAAATCCTATTAGTATATAGCAGCCAGAGCAGCTAGCTGACAGAGACCATTTTTTAGAGACCTCCGTGTCGTTATATTATTTATACTCTTTATGGCTAGAAATTTGACCAAAATTTTCAAAGCTTTGCAGCACAACGCTTAAATTTTTACAGGGGTCTAGAGCAGCATTCACATACTCGGATGATTCATGCCATATATAGCACACGTTATAGCTCCATAAGAAATAAACCAAAGAGACATACGGCATGCCATAATACATCCCAATTTAGCAAAGCCTTGCGTGGGGTCTGAGCGTAGTGCCACGACGCTTTGAAATTTTTGTTCAAATTTCTGGACATAAGACACTTATGGTCTTATGAAGATCTCTAATCGTCTGAATCGTCCTCAGGGCAGCTGAGCGGTTCGATCGAACTGAAACTTCAAACTACGAAATGAATACCGCCAATATTTATAGCAGTTTCAATGCCACGCTGTAGATGTCACTACAACTCGAAAAGCTTTCACTCTCACAAAGTTTCGATTTTTATTTGCTATCTTCACAGCGGTACATATATCAGCTGTCCTTACAAATATTTGTTGGCATTTTTTTTTCCCCTGTTTGTCAAAATAAATGGAAAAGAAAAAAATCACAGAAAGAAAAGGGAAAAAATTAGTCATTCAACTGGCAAACCAATAACAGAAATAGAGAAATTAACATATAACTTCAGATTACAAATTACTGCTGTGAATTTATATAAAGACAAGAATTTTTTAGCTATATAATAGCCGCTATTTGTACATAGAATGACATAAAAAACACGAAACACCTAGAGCTAGAAAAACATACACTGCATAAATAAAACGATGACAGCTCCTACTCTGCGGTTCGGTCCATGTGCTGCATAAATGCACATGGACCAAAGATGCACAGTACATTATCATTAAAAATATGACGTCAGCTACAATTGAAGGACAAATAATCGTTAAGTTAATAATAAAAAAGCAAATAATCTTACCAGCTACTGAGTAGATATTTGAACACCAAATGTATTATTCTTCGTTGCTTTTTACAGCAGCAGACCACGTCTAAATTAAGACACGAGTGAAGTTAGCAAATAAAATACAGCAATCTGGACACCAGATAGCTTTACGATGCTCTCTATTTGGCGGGCATAACATTCAAAAGTTTTTAAAGAAGTGGACAGGACACCACAGTCCCTGTGAGCGGACACTGAATGTCGACACCAAAAATGAAAGAAAGATTACAGATCTTAAGGTAGAGATAACACGGATCAGCTGGCCCAATGCTAAAAAAATCCCATTCATAAAAATTATGATTTTTTTTTTTTTTTTTTTACAAGGATACACCCCTAAGAGCTTACAGCTCGCGGCGGGGTACTGGGTAGGGATAAGGTAGGGATAAGGATAGTGGCCACGGCCTGCATGCTTACGCGTCCCAGCATTCGCTGAGGTGAGACTGAGGGAACCGTGGAAAACCTCAGTCAGGACGGACACCTCTACTTTTTCTCAGTGGACCAAAGCAATGTCCAAAGCCTGGGGAACCACACACAAGTGCATCACTGCACTGGGTGGAAAGCGAGATGAATTTACCCCAGGGAGGGAGCAGCGTATTTTTTACTTGAAACGGTCACCCATCCAAGTACTAACCACGCTCGACGTAGCCTGACTTCGGTGATCTAACGAGAACCGGTCAATGCACTGCACCACGCTCCATGTTCTCCTCTACATCCCCTATCAGTAGGTAAAATATCAGATATGCAAAAACGAGCTAGTTTTCGAGTTATTCATTTTCAAAGTTGACTAATTTAACAAGGAGAAATGGAACTTCCATGTTAAATCAGTCAACTTTAAAAATTAATAACTCGAAAACTAGCTCGTTTTTGTATACCTAATATTTTACCTACTGATAGGGGATGTAGAGGAGAACATGGAGCGTGGTGCAGTGCATTGACCGGTTCTCGTTAGATCGTTATATATATACTGATATATATAGGGGATGTAGAGGAGAACATTTTAAATTTTTTTCATAATTTTTATGAATGGGATTTTTTTAGCATTGGGCCAGCTGATCCGTATTATCTCTACCTTAAGGAGAATTTCTGGTCAAAGAAAAAGCTGCAGTTCTTACTTCCCCGATTGATTAGCCAGAAAAGAAGAAAAGACGTATGTACATTATTAAACTAGAGAGAGAGAGAGAGAGAGAGAGAGAGAGAGAGAGAGAGAGAGAGAGAGAGAGAGAGAGAGAGAGAGAGAGAGAGAGAGAGAGAGAGAGAGAGAGAGAGAGAGAGAGAGAGAGGGGAGAGAGAGAGAGAGAGAGAGAGAGAGAGAGAGAGAGAGAGAGAGAGAGAGAGAGAGAGAGACTTTTATAGAAATGGTTAAATAGGAAAAACTATAATAACAACAATCTACCCTGTATAGCTCCAAAATCGGAAGAAGAAAATTTAATGTATGTTATCCTTTACAATTATAGTAATTATATATACTCGACTATTCATTTTCCAAGAAAAACAATTATATCGACTGTCCATATACTTCACTATCTACTGACAATGTACATATTGTATATATATATATATTATATTGCCTATATATATATAATATATATATATATATATATATATATATATATACTCTCAATAATAATATAATATATATATTATATAGTTTCAAACACAGCCCTTCTTCGATTTTCATTTATTTTTCATATAAAATATAGTTTTGTAGTTTCGTATTTCATTTAACATGATTTAACCATAACGTCCTGAAATTCCAGGACGCTATGATTTAACTCTTCACTCTTTGACACTCTACTTTTGTTTTTATTTCAAGATTAACGCACCAATACAGTCATATATTATGAATTATGATATGCATTCTACAATGTGCTGCCAATATCCTAAATATTTGTATTATTTTATATTGCACAATATAATATGTATTTTTTCCTGTATTTCCGCTATCAAGCCAATTTAAACTTTTTTTTTTCCCCCTTCTGCTCGAGCTTAAAGCTCATAGAGGCCAAAACTATAAAATTGTGACTTTCTTCAACTGCAATGCACTATGTATTTTTTTGATGAATTAAAAGAAATCTCTGCCAGCTTGCAGGGCCCTCCCACCCTCCCAGTGCTATGTAACTATGCTATGTTTACTGTTTCACTGTTGGAGCGTTGCGCCGTGACCCGCCATTGTGTTGACGACACAATGTAATGGGCCAGCCTGCCAGCCCAGCTAGCATTCTATTGCAAACACGTGCCGGAAATACTATTGAATTAATAGCAATAGCTCTGTAATTTATTCTTTTTATATAAAAATACTTAGTCTATAGAAGCGCTGCTGTTACTCAATTCAATGTAGTTCACGTGAAACTTCGTGAAAGTAGCGTCTCCGTTATTATTTTTTACGACTGTTACCAAAAAAAAAAAAAAAAAAAAGTTAAAGCAATTGATGTGTTTTATAACTTGATAACTCATATACTTGTATCACTTGCATGCAAATGGTAAATGGCAAATGGTAAATTTTATCAAACTTATAAATATTTGCAATTAATATTCTGAGACAAATTGGCAAAGTAAATAGTTAGATACATTTTCTTAAATTTTCTTCCATTGCCTGCTTTGCATAATATAAGATATTATGTTCTTCCGATGCGCAATAAATTCATGAAATAACTTACTGTCAGTTGAATCATACTTATCATACATTGATGAGATGCATAGAGCATTTCAATGAAAATCTGATTATTTATCCTCATTTCATTGTGAATTTACAAACAAACAGACCTTATCTTAAATTCAAAACCACAAGGAAAAGAAAAAAGTGCAACCAAAAGAAAGTATAATTATATGCAATATTTAAATTTAATCAGCACTCATTTAAAATCTATAATAATTTAAATAATATTTAATTGTATTTACAATAATGTGAATAATGCCATATGGTCACTATAGTCATTGATTTAATTAGAAGAAACGCGGTTAGTGAAAAAACCGGGATATTTCTAGAATGGATAACTCCTTCGTAAATAACGCTCGATATATTTTTTAAGCGATATTGTCATATAATTGAGATTTTCATCACTTTTCATGATAATAATAATATGAATAATAAAGGATGTCATGTTCATATTTTCTAAAAATATTGTGATAAAAACAATTTTGAGCGTTTGAAAAAATAAGAAAACATATTTTTAAATTTAATTTATCGAATCTTCACAATTTTATTTCATTAATTTCATCATCCATTTTACCATAAAATATGTTATAACCTTCATAAAAGGTATGCATGGTAAATTTTTTTTTTTTTTTTGCTCTCTCCGTATTTTTGTTTTATTAATACAGAGTCTTATCGCCGATAAGACTTATCGCCAGGTGTTATAATTTGCACTGCCATGGCCGACTCAATTTATCCATCCCGGCATTAGTCATGTAGACGAGGGGGAACTATGGAAATCCCAAGTCAGGATGGTCGGTGTTAGAGCGCGGTCTTAACACCTCCCGAATGCATGAGGAAGAGGCTCGTCTTGAACCAGACAGAGAAGGTTCAGATCTCTCGATCTTTTTTACCTATATCATATAACCATTATTATATGATATAGCCCTCCCAGTAGGATTCGAACGCACGACCTTCTGATTATTTGCATGCACATACTTATTACTTATTATATGCAAATGCTGATTGATGCAAAGCTTTCCGAACCAATTAAGCAATAACGTAAACGTACACATTCAATGAATGCCATTAATAAAGCATATGACAAATTTATGCAACACTTTCAACTTCTTGTAGTATTTTTTTTTTTTTTTTTTTTTTTGTTAAAATCTCTCTACTTATATTAATGACATATAACAATTAATAACATAAGGTTATAAATTATAGATTTTTGTCTCACAATGAACATAATACATATGGTTAATAATAATAACAATAATTAATGCGTAATTGGTAACGCAGTTGGATATCAAATCCGAAAGATCTGGGTTCGAGTCCCAGTGGTGCTAGCTGTTTCAAAAGAGTTTGAATTGTACTTTTAATTAAGAGTGCGTGTTATAAGATATAAGGTTGCTAAAAACACTGATTATGACGTCTTATATTGTAATGCACAGTTCTTAAAGTTAAAAATTGGAAATCATAGTATAGGTAAGATTCTAATGAATGTATTCCAATTTTTAACTTTAAGAACTGTACAATCGAAAAGCAATAAAAATGAATATGGATAAGATAGTGTAAGCCAGAGTAAATGTCATATATATTATATTGTTGTCATCTTTTCTCCTCTTTACTTTACCCCTTCCCTAATATATATATATATATATATATATATATATATATATATATATATATATATATATATAAATTCAAAAAACAAAGAAATACATATAATATTTCTTTTGCTACATATTTAAATTGCGTATAAATAAATATTAAGTTTTATTAAATATTAATAAATAACTTAAATATTCTTTATTATTGTAACGCAAAAAACAAAAACAATAATGTATATATTACATATTTATCATCGTATTTAATAATAATTATAATATATTGATTACTTAACGTTATAAACCAAATGACATTCACTCTCTTGTATATATAGCTGCATATATCACACTGCAACTTTCAATGAAATAGAATGCCATAATTCAAAATATAATCCTATATATCAGATCATGCAGTAAAAAAAATTAAGCATAGTGTATAATGATACTGCAAATCCTTCATATTAAGGTATAACCTGAGAATTTGTCTGTCAAGGTCAAGAGGCGTGGCTATAGTGGCAACACTGTTTGCATTGGAATGAGCATAAATTTTTAGGAGGGGGTGGTGACAACAGTCCTTGAGAACGTTGCCACATTTCTCATCACACATAGGAAACGATCATCGTTACGGTTCAAAATATATGAAAACAATTCAGAAAAATAGTCTAAAAAATTAGGTTTTAGTAAAAAAAAAAGTAAAAGAATCTGTTGTATAGTTTTTTTGCAATGCTAATTAACAAATTTAACATTGGAAGGATACAAAATTCTCATTTAAATAAATTAATTATAATTAAACCAACGGTTAAAAAATTCCGAAAAAATTCAGAGCTAATTTGACGATTGTTGTGAGTCCACCAAATTAATTTGAAGAAAATCTGTTGTAGTGAATTTTTCGTCCAAATTTCTCAGGTTAAGCCTTAAGATTATTAAGTTCATAATTTTGGGAGAGGTTTTTAACGTTTTTAGAAATAAAATGGCATTACAGTGTCATTAAAAACATCCATGGAAAATATATAATAATTTAATTACTTATTACACTCATAAACTAGTGAAATACTTACGTAGCTCCATTTTCTATATAATTACGCGTATAATATATATATAAAGTTACTGTCCAGTAATTAAATGGCAATAATTAATTTTTTCTCTTACTCCTTACTCGATCGAAAAAAAAATGGCATTTTAGTGATCTTCAACAATCAAGATCATAAAATTACTAAGCAAATATGAACACAAAAAAATTATTATTTTAATTTCTATCATATAATAAAGAATGCAATGCCTATGTACTTTTGAATCAAAAATCGAAAGAATTTGGATTTTTACCGTGTAGCTTTTATGGTGAAATGGATGAAATTAATGAACTAAAAATGTGAAGATAAATAAAATGTATTTTTTATTTTTTTTTTTTTAATATTTCAAACACTCCAAATTGTATATCACAATTATTTTAGCTAATTTTTGTAAATATTGTTGATTATAAATATTGATTAGATATACTGAGAGTTCAATAAAATTTGTTATACATTAATTGTTACAAATTTGTTATTTTTTATAATAGGTTATAGTTATAAAAGTAAAACCTAAAAATTTCCCATAAAAATTATAACCAAATAATCACGTTATAAAAAAGATAACAATTTTATACGAGTTGTATGGAAGTATGAGAGATTTAAGGCAGCTCTTTTACATCATATTAGTGGAAATAACAATAAGACACCAAACAATCCACAGCATTAACCCTTACTTTGTTTTAATCTATATTAAAGAATAAAAATTCTTAAATATAATGTATAGAGCGTATATTATGCATGTATAATCTACTTTAGTGTTAATAAAAACTTTTAAGCGTGTATGTATCTCATAAAAATCCATTAATTTGAGGTCATAAATAAATGTGAAGTGCACCTAAACATGGAAAGTATGGAAACTCATCACAGAGTCATCAGTGATGTCGCGTAAAGTATGAAAATTCATGTCATGCTATTTATGAAAGTAGAAAAGATTGGGAGTCTTCTCTATACTACAAACATTTGTATATAGCCCACCCACATACATTCACATTTATGGATTCATAGATCTGATGGATTTATGGAACCTTTTTCGTTTATAGGGCTTAAAATACTGAACCATGCATGCACTGAGACGGCCATGCATGCAAAATAAACTTCTCAGGTCAACTATAGTAATTGCAATGTTGATGTCTTTTATCGTTCATTCAACAATGAGCACTGTTTTATCACTCTTGCATATAGAGCTGATTGCGCTGACGTCATGCCCCTGTAAGTTAGGCTGCCCTATGGAGGACCAGAATGCATAGACTAGTATATAAACAAATTATGTATTGTTTTTTTTTCACTTTATTAAACAAAATGAATCAGGTTTAAAAAATTGTAAAAATACACCAATAAATGATATAGATACCATAAAAAATATCACATCATTAAAGAACAATCAAAACTATTTTTTTTTATTTATTTATTTTTATTATTATTATTATTATTTTTTTTTTTTTGTCATTTCTCCTATCTAATGCTATTGTAGTTGGACCTCCACTTTCTCTTTTCTACCCTCCTGACCGTCCGTATACCTGCTATGCTATTTTCCCTCATAAACAAAAACAGCAAACAACTCTATAGCCTGTGTGTAGAAGTACATTCCATCGGTACCAGATTTTTATATATTGTGTTTATCAGAAAATCGAACATCATGCACTAGATTGACTATAATATATAAATTATTAATTTTATTTTATTTCACCCAAATATACATAATGCACATAGGATACAATAACAAGTGAGGTTATAGGTTTAACTAAAAGCATCTAGTGGCACTATATATCGCAAATAAATGTGGCAGTTATTCTTAATTAAACTATGTTTCCACGAAATTCCACGTATTATGATTGATTTTATTAGCTGTATCCCAGAAGTCATTTATATAATTAATAGTATATACTATGAGTTTCATAACAGGAAATGTTCTTTTGAAGCCGTTTAACATACTCCTTGTTATAAGCACAAGGTTTAATATAGGCTGACAACTTATTCCATTCCGCTAAAGTCCAGCAATTCATAAAACTCAATTCTTGCTTTGAGGGGTGGGGGGTAGAGGGGGGGGGGGGGGCGATGAGCAGCGCAGCATCATTTTGACCTCTTATTGGCCGGTCATAAACAACATCATTATAATATATTAACAACAAGATCAATGCGACCTGATTGACATCTTTCAAAGAAAATCAAAGAATATCAAATCCACAATATATGAAATAATAATGGAGTAGCGACCTCAAAAATTTTTATTGCAGAAATGGATAGAGGGTGCAAAGTTATGCTACTCTGATTTTTTCAGATTTTTTAGGGACCGGGAAGTATTGCTAAAAAGTTTTGGCGAGGTCGGGTTCGAATCCAAGTCCCTTTTGGGTCCTATCTTTTATTAAGAGAGGCAACAAGAGGCGGCACTTTTTCTGTCATCCTGTCAATAATTTTTAAAAAATATTTTCCGGGCTCTAAAAAATCTGAAAAAAATCAGAGTAGCATATAACTTTGCACCCTCTATCCATTTCAAAATAAAAAATTTTGAGGTCGGTACTCCACTGTCAATAGGGATGAATTTATGTGTATAACCACGATGTGGATAAATTGCACATATATAAATTTTAGGATATTTTTTTTCAATTTGCTTAAATTTATTGAGAATATTCAAATTTTAGAAAGAATTCAAAACACAGCCACAAAATTTATAACAAATGACAAACCTTTTGATTCAATTGCTAGACTAAAAAAGACAAAACTTTTATCAGTAAAAAATCTGTTAATTCACATAGATATTGTGTTTTTTAAGAGATGTAGTAAATATTTTTTGAAACCTTTAAATGTTATTTCAATTGATGAAGGGGCTCTTCAATTTGGGAG
Source organism: Siphlonurus alternatus (assembly GCA_949825025.1). NCBI lineage: Eukaryota > Metazoa > Arthropoda > Insecta > Ephemeroptera > Siphlonuridae > Siphlonurus > Siphlonurus alternatus. Next base: position 15,733,964 of record OX463788.1, read on the forward strand.
AGGTGATAAATGTGGATTATTGTACAACCCTCCTTTTGCTAGGTTGGAGGCTCATCAAAAGTCATGTTATGTAAGGGTTTGTTCATTGTGGAATGTATTGCCACTGGATCTCAGATCTCAGATCGACAAATGGTGCCTTGTTTTACACTAAATTAAAGGCATACATTTATGGTTTGTAAATACTTAGTAATTTAAGACAAGTGTAAAAACTATATGCTTATATTATAATAGTGATATTTTTTAATGTTATCCATATGTAGTTAAATTGATTGATTGTTGTTTCCTTTGTACTGCGTTTACAGGGATTTACTGCATGCGCTTCTTCCGGGAAGTGATTTGTTCTTATTGGACTGTTTGTAAATCTCCTGCCTCTGACTTGTTAGTTATGTACTCATGAGGAAAATATAAAATAATAAATTTACATTGGAAGTTAGGTGCCAAACTGGTGCAACATAAACAATCACATCAATGAAATCTTATCGGTGTGAAATATGCCAAAAGTGGCCCAAAAGAGCTTAATTTTATTTTACCAATCTCTCATTTTGCTCTGTACAAACTATAACAATTTTGCTGCCTTAAATCTGACATTTTCAGAATGTAGTTTAAGTCTAAGGTTACCAGGACACCAAGAATTTTTATTGCTTTAGTGTATGATAACCTAACATAGTTTATATTATATATAGAGCGTATTGAGTGGTACAGAATCAAATTAATATCCATAATATTAATTATTAATTAATATTAATAATTATTAGTAACAGAACTGGTATTTTGTTCAAGCCTCCATTTTCACGTTCCTCTGCCCGTCAATCATCGTATTATTTTAGAGTGTGTGGCACTTGGAACTCTCTCCCTGCTGGTATAAGGTCGTTGCAGGGTCGGAGTTTCTATAAAAGTGTTCGTGAGCACTTCCTGTAAATTTTACTATGATTGATTATGCATGTAAATATGTTATTATATTTTATTGTAATTGTTTTTGTTTTCTGTTATTTTTTTTTTTTTTTTTTTTTTTGACAAGTATGTTATTATGATTGTTGTTGGGTGCCCATGTTAAACCCCGGTTTTTCATAATCCTTATTGGATTCTCTTGGGTTTCCTACCTTTGTTCAACTTTTCTGTATCTTGTTCGAAGGAAAATATAATAAATAAATAAATAAATATTACATTTTTGAATATTCAAGTACATACCAGTATTTAAACTAAACACTGATAAATTAGTAAAATCATAATTATAGTTAAACCCCAATAGATTTTAAAACATTCGTGAATAAATGATGTATATTATAATAAAATGATTTATTTTAGTAATTGTAACTAAACAATAATAATAATATGTTATATTTTCTATTGATGCCCATTAATAATGGCATTAATGGAGTATCGATCTCAATTTTTTTTTTTATTGTAGAAATGGATAGAGGGTGCAAAGTTATGCTACCCTGATTTTTTTCAGATTTTTTAGAGCCCGGGAAGTATTTTTAAAAAATTATTTGAAGTCCTTTTTGTGACGTCACGTGGCGTCTCGTGACGTCACAAAAAGAACTTTCAATATTTTTTTAAAAATAGTTCCCGGACTCTAAAAAATCTGAAAAAAATTAGAGAAGCATAACTTTGCACCCTCTATCCATTTCTACAATAAAAAAAAAATTGAGATCGATACTCCATAGTCACCAATTTAAAAGGACCTCTCTTTGAAACTTCATTGAATTTCGAATAAAAAAGAAGTTGCATGTAGAATTGAAGACCTCATGCAACTATATATTTCCGCACCAGCACGAGCAAGACGACCTTGCCCACCTTTTTAATATCGCCTTTCTTACCTTTTTATTTCTAGTGCTTAATTCTTTTCATCAATTTTTTTATTGTTCTTATTTACTGGTCGGATACTTGAAGAAACCCATCAGAAACATAATACGTTATATCATATTATACTATATAATATAAAGTGTCTCACCCATGTGTACTGTACATTATTTATGCAATTTGAGCTCTTTGTGTAATACGTACAAATTGCATCATGAATTAAATTAAATGATTAATACAATTGCAATAGTATACATCATTATATAAAATTAAAATTTCAATATAAAAATTCAAAATTCAAAATTCAAAATATTTTTATTAATTCCATTTCTCCTACAATCATAATATCAATACATGATATATGTTTAGGTTTTTAGGACAAGTCAATAGTAACTAGCTAAGCTGTAAAAAGACAATTACACTATTATATAACATTAAAAACAAAAAATCAATTAACAATGATATCATTAAAGTCATAGTCCAAGTATTTCTGCACACTATAAAAGCACTTGTCAATTAACATTTTTTTCACAGCTGTTTGAAATAATTTCACATTTCCAATACATTTAATCTTACTTGGTAACTTATTATATAATCGGAGGCAGCTAAGAAACGGACCGTTCTTGTACATATTAAGTCTGCACCATTTGGGTGCTATCACATGTTTTAAGTTTCTTGTATTATGACCATGATTTACTTCATGCTGTTTAAAAACATCCATATTCTTTTTAACATAGCTTACACTTTCAAAGATAAGAATACTTATACTTATACTTTGTAGTGACCTTTTCTCCAATTCAAATTATTATTATTTTTTTAAATACATGATATAAGCTAATTATAGATAACTGATTTAGTTTTTTATTATAATTATTAATAATGCCACTGTATATTTAATGTTAATTTAATATACAATATGTTATAATTATATTTTGTATATTACATTATTAAATCTCTTGTTCCTTTGCAGCTACTCTACATACTTGCGGATGTGAAACTCAATATCATTGGGCTGCCAATATGGCGTCATCAGCCAGTGAATAAAACCATCACTGGTGTGGTAATTGTTATAAGTATCGTACGTAATTATGGCACCAAGTCATTAAATGATCAGGTTACTCTACCACTGGGCACAGTTTAAAGGGCTAATTAAGTGTCATTAAAAGTTAATGGTGTCAGCATATGAAGTTAATTAGCGTTGGTTGCTTGGTATAATAAGGCCATGTACCGCCACCATGCTGTCTCTCGTACGGTGTCAAATTCAACCCTCGTTAATAATATTGACTAGCGCATGATTTACAAGAGTCGGCTCCCCCACAGCAGCAGCAGCGACAGGGGCATCGGTGACTGCATGCATGTTGTTATATTCTCGGTGAGAAGGGCACATCGAAGGACCCGATACGAACGTGCATGGTCTCCGCGGTGAGTTTCTGTCTCGAAGGGCCCACTCTGCCAGCACTGCATGTTTCTACCCACTTATATAGGTACCGTGGCGTGGTGGGAGCGACCAGCAAGCCTGCAGTCAGCCAGGGGTGCTGAGATGCCACCCTCCATAATCAGCCCTCGCTCACACCGGCCGCACTATATATATATATAAAACCCGACTGCCTTCACAACTCTTCCATGGACAAAAAAATAATGTCACGTGACCTTAATTTTAATGTAAATTAAAACATCTGTTAAAATGAAATTTGAGATTTTTTCACCAAAGCGGAAGTGAGTAATTTTTACTTCTTATTGCTACTACTATTAAACTTTCCATTGAATGCCTGGTATACTTAAAATTTTGTAGGTTTTTGTTAGCGATTCTCTTTGTAAAGCACAAAACATAGTATTATTTATGGATCGACCCTCTCTCTCTCTCTCTCTCTGTCTGTCTCTCTCTCTCTCTCTCTCTCTCTCTCTCTCTCTCTCTCTCTCTCTCTCTCTCTCTCTTTCTCTGCATGCACGAACGTCAACGGCGGGCGGGAGAGAGAGAGAGAGAGAGAGAGCGGAAAAACCTTCGTTGTATTGCATGCTGATATGACGGTTAAATAAACGTGTTATTAAATAGCACAAATTATTATACAAATATGCTTTAATTTGACTTAATTTAATACATTTCAACATAACACAGTATATAAACTTTATATAGTTTCGGTGGGACTTTGAGGAAAATGTTGACTATTATGTTATAGCACATGCAATTATCTACGACGTAATATCGCTTCTAAATAAAGTGATGAAGACACGAAGACACCAATTCAGCCTAGCCCCCCCCCCCCTCCTCCTCTCTCTTCTCATACACTTATTTATTATACAGTTTATGTTTATAATATTATTATATGAATTTCTAATTCAATTGAGGTATTAAAATAAAATCAATTTGTGCAGGCTTTAATTGTTGACAAATTCTAATTATATTCAACATTGCTGTATATAACAATATGATATACTTTACTAAATTAAAACTTCCGTTATTAAAAAAATGCAGGTTTTGGACCATATACAGGCCATTCAGATAAAGTTTATTTATTTGAAAGTTTTATAATAATGGATGTAGTCTATAGCTCAAAGATTCAAAGGCCTCTTTCGTATTTTCGTCGTCACTGCATGTCACGGCATTGGTCTTTCTGTACATATTAATTACAACATTATACCTTCTTTTGACTGCTGGTTTGCTGCTTGCTTGAATTAAGTTGGGCCAGCAAGCGAGCTATGAAAAAAAAAATAAATAAATAAATAAAAAAATAAAGTAAACAAATACTCCAGAAATGCTGAAGTTATATAAAAAATGATATAAAATTATTTCAGTTAGAGGTTATTATTGTTATTTTTTTCCTAGTCAAAATAAAATACTTTTTCTCTTAAATTTAAAGCGATGTACCATTATTCTTGTGATAGTTCATGATCGGGCAAGACCAAAAATCTTATTACAGGAGAACAATAAACAATAATAATTAAAGTATTAATAATTCTGATTTCTTGGCTCATAACACTCGCGCGAGAGCTGTTGGACGCCGTTTTTAATCGAGCGATGATTATCCAGATGTAATCGAGTATCGTCACCACGGATCTAATTTATTATTATTTAATATGACATTCAAATTGTCAGTCCAATTATGCTTTATACATGAAGTGTGTCGGAAAATCATATCATTATACACGATTTGCAAAAACAGTCTATTATTTAATTAATATATAATAAATTTAAGTTTGTTGATTTTGATTCTTGCAAAATTTTGTTAATAATAAATAGGCATCTATATAATATAATTATATTATACGTTTAAACAACACTGCACTTAATATGCAGATGTGTAATTAAAACAGAGATGTAATAAATTATACATGTAATGCTCCTGCATGTTGAATAGTTGTATGCTTATTACGCATACAGTAATTATAATAGTCTTTTAGAGTTCTCCGGTTTTCATCTGTCTTGTAAACAAGAGATGCATGGAGAGATGCATTCATATTATATATAGTGACATATTTTTTCATGTAAAATCAATAATACAAAGAAATGCCTAGATTTGTCGTCATGCGTTCAGAATCTGATGGAAGTATATATACAGAAGATAAAAATATGAAGTTATAACAAGTAAAACTGTTTTATGATTATTAACGCTATAATATAAAATTGTATCACTTAAAAAACATTATTTATATTAATTGTAATAAGAATTAATAAGGATTGTGCTGTGAAGTTTGACCGAAAATTGAAAACGTATATATTGCAGTTTTAGTTGGTACTTTCGTCTAAAAGAACAAGCACTGCTAATTCAATATTGCTCGAATCTGTTTCATCTTTTAATCATGATGACTAACTGCAGAATAAATAAATTATTATATCAAGAATTTTATGAAATATACGTTCTGTTCTGACTATCAAGTCCCATCTGTATTTATTCATCTATTTCAGGCTGGGATTCGTGATGGTACAGTTGTGGGGATGCTCCTTGCATGCTGTGGCGAGCCGGCCGCGAGTCACCACGAACTTATAGTCTGCCTCTCTCGCTATTAAAGGTGAGGCGACGACGACGGGTGGCTCGCGGGGCGCAGGGTCGCCAGCTCGCCCGCCGCCGCCGCTCTCGGCCTCCGCTGTAATAACTTCTGATTACTGGTTTGCCGTACTATAGGCGCCATTTTGTTTCTCTAATTCAGATCTACAAATGATAGGTTGCATGGCCTTTTGCTATATAGTGCTACAGCTTCAGGGACATACCCTTATAATTTGACTTTTCATTCCGTGATCATACATATTATATCAAATCAATGACCCCCCCCCTCTCTCTTTCTCTCTCTCCTCCTTCTATTTTATTATCCCAAGATTCTAAACAACGTTTTATCTTTGATTATCTTGAATTGTCTGAGAAAAAAAAAGACGATAATTTGATAAGGATGACTTTTGGTGTGCGGCTGCTATTTTAAATTTGTCGGGATCATATAAGAGGTCTCCGGCGCCGAGGGAACTATAATAATGTCCCAGCTCTTTCAGCTTAATCGCACCGTGATGAACCATCCAGTGGCATATATGCAACCACCACTGTTCTGTAATAAATTGTAATAGACTAATACAATAACAAACATTATACAGTATATAATGTATATATATATATATATATATATATATATATATATATATAAAGATGAAATATAGTTAAGTTTTTCAACTTACAGATATTGGCAGTATTTTACATTATGTTTAAAATTATTATATATATATAATATAATAACAGATTATTCAACATTTTTAACGTATAATAACAGAATTGAAAAATTAGTGACAAGTTGTAGATCAGGGGTGTCAAACTCGTTTCTAGTAGCGGGCCACATAAGAAAAATACATACTGACCTCGGGCCGCAATGCCGTGGGCGCGACCGTCTCCAGCGGGAAAGAGGGGGGGGGGGGGGCAATTTTTGCATGCTTTTTTCCACACACATATATTTCTAATAATTAATTCGTAAGCAATGCTAGCAGGTATTGGCGTATCCAAGATTTGCTTAAGGGAGGAGTTTCTCAATATCGAGAACACGTCATTAAGGGGTTAGGGGGGCTATGCTCCCCAATAGCTCGCCACAGGTGCAAATTTTTTTAAGGTCACGAGTCAGTTTTGGGAATAAAATTATGGAAAATTAATAATATAAAGAAGTGAATTATCTCGTACAAACTTTATATTTTATTCACCCACACTTTGTCATTTATTTGGGAATTTATTTATTAATGCAGTTCAAGTCATTGGAATATTGTCAAACACCTTTTATGCCTCTCTTATTTTATATCTTTGTTCATGCATTCATTTTCATAGTTCATACAAATTATTGTACCAAGTATAGTCAAGCTGAAGTCAAAGAATAATTACAAAAAAGCAGAGGACAAAATATTTGTCTAAAAGAAATTATTAAATGTAAAACTGAATTGCTGAATTGTGAATTAAAATTATATTATTAAGATCAGATGTGCAATATTTTGATTAGATAATATTATAGTGAACTTTATAGTTAAATAATTGAAAATTTGTTTATTATTATTATTTTCATTATTATTTTTTTAAAGAATATTATATTTTCTGCCGACGCTGATCGCGGGCCGCGAGTTTGACACCCCTGTTGTAGATAATTTACTAACAATTTGTCATATAATTATATTTGTAAGCTGATAAACCTTCTATGCTATAAAAATATAAATAATTATCACATTTTGGTCTCTAAGGGTATAAACATTACATAAGAGAAGTATAGCGTTTATATAATAATTATGTTTTTTTTTCTTAAAGTATGTAAGCTCACGGTGATGCATATGTATTACATAAGTAGATACATATTTTATATAAACAGCAAAATATGTACGGCTTGATTAGGGCTTATTTTCTGTGTGATTATTTCATCGGTTTACCTTGAACATGAGCGAGCTTTAGTGATTTTGATTCAATTTCTGTGACTGCGTGATAGCAGGAGGTCGTGGTCCCGGGCGATCATGCCATCATGAGATATTAGTTATTATGATAATATGTCTACTACATTTTGTATATTATAGAGTATCGGCTACGCATTGATTGAGTTGCAGCAGCTGGTCACTATATGCTGATGATAATATATAAAGGTGTGGATACGCTCATTTATATAGCAATACAATTATATATACGGATTAATTTTGTTCAGCTGTATATACTATATTCTATTCTATATTATGCACGAATATTTCATTTGACCAACTATTTTAAGACTTCACTGCATGGGATGTTGATTATATAAATTTTTATTTGATCAAGCTAATATATTCAACTACGCACTGTGAGAAATTCTAATTTCGGTTAGCGAGCTAATAACCACGCATATATACATGTATTAAATCCATGCATGTAAATTATATGGGTCTAATATTTTAATATTTATAATAATTAAAAATGTTTAAAATACTGTGTATATATAGATTGCAGTGTAGTGTATAATTATCTAGCTTATATAGCATATTTATATGTATTTATTAGTATTATTATATTACTATACTCCCTATATGCAAATGTTGACAATAAATTGCCAGCAACAACAGAAAGTATTGAGTCAATCGAGTGTATTAACTTAAAATTCACAAGGGAAGTTAAAAAATTCTTACAAGTAAATCAATTTTATTCAGCAAAACATAAGTACTAAATTTTAAATTCCTGCACTACGACAATGTTAAATATATCAAGATAAAGGAAAATTATACAAA
>OX463788.1:15747463-15812418 GCA_949825025.1 Siphlonurus alternatus
GAATAAAAGGGGGCGTTTCTTGCTCGAGCCAATGACATTGAAGTGTTCTATGTGTAGGGGAGGGACTTAAAGAGGCCCTCACCATTGGTTTAGTATTATATGATAGCAATATAACTAGTTGATATCACGCGATACATATTACGTGTTTTTTTTCTTTACCCACAGTCGATGCAGAATGATGTCGGCCCATGGCGCTTGGACAAATCATTGTAATCTTCAATACTTATCCTTCAATTATATGATTGCTTTCGATTTAACTTTAAGGAAAAATGAAATAATTTTTCGAAATTAGTAGATCACCTTGAAAAAGTATATTTTATTATGCAAATTGTTATAAATCTTCAAGTTTAATTCAAGTTTAAATTATTCTGGAGCCATCAAAGTAATTTTCAGGCGTCTTGAATTTGATAATTAGATAACAATATCTAACTGCTTTAAAAAAAAAAGGAAAGAAAGAAAGGATCGTTTATAATACAATTATTTCTATATTATCTCATGCAGCTCTCCTTTTTGTATGTGACCGATCATCAAATTTAATACTGAGATGAAGCATAATACATAAAAAGAAAATAGTTTATTCGGAAGAAATGCATACACTCAAATGATAAAATATAAATATATTTTATTTTATAATAATAATAGTTGTTTATTGAGTATCAATACAGAATAAAACAACAACAACAACTCAATGGGTGACATGAAAAAGGACATCCCATAGCATTCACTAAAGTGTCCAGTCACCCACACAAAAAATAACAATAATAATCAGATATTTCAAATGAAAAACAACTATAATACTTCGTCAAAATAATAATTAACACATTCATAATAAGTCCAAATACGGTCTCTTGATAGATTCAGGTAGCGAGTTAAAAACAGAAATCAATCTAGGGAAAACAGAATGAAGGTAAGCATCTCCTGGGGTAGTAAGAGTAACATTATATAGGTTGTATAATAAGACAAACATAGGTTCACGTCATAATCAAATCCTCTGTATATAGTATAACAATCTGTGTAGTTAATTTAGCTGCAGGTATACATGAGGTACATATACACATCAAATATATATATAAGAGTCTCTCTATATAGTGACTTTGCCCTGCTTATTTCTTGTGTTGACAAAATAATGTGTTATATAACTTCATTATATAGGTTCATTTACATATATTTGGAATTGTTGTGAATGCATGTGATACGTAATTTATTAAGTATTTTTATGACGAAGTAATTGTTTTTTTATTGTAAAATATCTGCATGATTATAATGTATGATTATTATCTTGTGTGGTTAATTGGACACGTTTGTGAATGGGATATATCCTTTTTCAAGTCACCCATGCAGCATTGCATTTATGTACTGCGTTTTATTTTGTAAACTGATATACTCAATACACAACTATTAATTAGTTTGTATATTTTTTTGTGAGATACTATTAATGGATTGCCTGCATGGTCATATATATAAATATATAGGACAAACCCAGCATATTTCCCCCAAGTATTGTTATTATTATCATTGCAAGTATTATAAAATTCAGAATGTTTACGTTTGAACAAACATAAACTTAAAATAAATTAAGTTGAGGTTAACCTATATATTTGATTGTTTAAAATATGAAGCACAAGCATCACTTCTCTTGAAATTTTCGATATTTTATTAGTGCAGTATAATATTATACTTTTTAGGTGCACAGCCTACCTGCCCCAAATGACTATATCATATATATGTGCAAAACGAGGATAAATATATAAGAATATAGTATATTGTAAACAGTTTTCTTAAGATTCATAATCTCGTATAGCATAATACAGGATAAAATTAGCCCAATTAAACTGTGATATTCAATTAACATTATTTAACTGAACTTTCAGAACAAATAAATCGTGATATTTTTATATTAATAGCCTCTAATTTACTGCTCTCTGTTTTTTTATGCGAACATGCATGCACTTTGGTTATTTTTGTTTCTGTGGAGAAAATATCTAAATGTTAGACTGTTAATTTAAAAAGAATTTTTAATTCCTACTTCAAAAATATCAATTACAACTAACTTAAAACAATGCAATGAAAGGCTATTAAAAAATTTGTATATTTGTATTATAAAACACACGAATGAATTTATTACCATTATATCGTATACAAAATTTGAAACTTGCATTGCAGCATAGTGCATTATTTTTTTCACATTGATCGAATTCGACTTTGGGTGCCAACAATATATTATAAATTTATATTATATGTATTTGGGATAATAGATCTTATATAATTTGTATTAGAATGATTGAATGTCACATAATGTAAGGTTTTGGTATAATATATATAGTATATATATTATATACTCCTATAATGCCTTTTCTCCTCAAGTCTGATTGATTGATAGTCAAAATAATATTAAAGGGATATAGGCCTCAAATTAAAAATTTGACAGTCACAGAGAGTTGCTTTAGTTGACAATCAATATTTGGATTATTTTTTCCATGCGCGATGCATCTGCATGAGCGGGGGCAGCAAAGTAAGGATGCAGGTCCTTGATGACGTCACAATGACGTCAAAAAACATGACGGCGTATATATAGTTGTGCGTTGTGACGTCATTTTGACGTCATCAAGGACTTGCATCCTTACTTTGCAGCCCCCGTTCATGCAGCTGCATCGCGCACGTAAAAAATTATCCGAATGTTGATTGTCAACTCAAGCAACTCCCTGTGACTGTCAAATTTTTAATTTGAGGCCTGTATGCATTTAAGTTTGTTTTTTTCAAGCTTGAAATGATATTTATGCTATGCAACTTGCACTGCACAACTCACTTGCATGACATGTCAGGACTAAACGTTACATAACTTCCAACCATTTGCAGCTAGGGTGTTGAGTTACGTCTTCGTTGCATCTCCAAGCTATCGATAATATTATTTATGAATTAAAATAAATTAATGTTAGAACAGAAGTTATAAAAAATACTCCATCTTTTTTCTATAGTTAAATGATTTAATTTTCAAATAAAGTTAATACATAAATTAATTTTTATTAACAGCTTCAATGTATTGTAAAATTGTAGTCACGAGTTTATTCACATGTGTAATAAGAGAGGCAGGCGGAGGTGGGCGGTGAGTCTAGTTTGCATGCGTCCCTTCTCTTTGAACTTACTGAAATTGGAGCGACAGAGCTGCAAACTGCAAAGGGATGGAAGAACCTCTCTCTCTCTCTCTCTCTCTCTCTCTCTCTCTCTCTCTCTCTCTCTCTGCACTCCGTCCTCTCGCTACGTTTCACTCGAATGAAGCACAAATTGCGCCGCAAAGCAGCAGTGACATTTGAATAAAACAAATTACCCTGCCTCCTCCCCCCTTCCCCCAATCTTTCATCCCCTGCAGATGAGGGTTTGATGTGGCTTGCAATCCACGACTTCGTCACTGCAGACTGACAAAGACTACCAATGTAACTCTTTATCAACCTAAATCAAACATTTTGTTACTTTTTTACTGTCCGAATAAATTGTCTGAATGTTTATAACCATGCGCATGATAATATACAATACAGCATAATTATTAAAAAATTTATACATATAAGTACCAGCAGGAATAGAACTACGTGATGAGTGATGACTAAGGGGATTCAAGCATAGAAATTAACGATAATATAAATTTAATTATAAATCAAAACATAATTTATTAAGTTATAATTATATGTAAAAATCTCTGTCGTATGCATAAAATTGCATAAATTCTATAGGCATCGCATTATAGTGCAAATAGTAGTGGCGGAAAATAGTTCACTTCCATTAAGGACTTTAAAAGTTAATAAAATGTCTGAGAATATCTTAATTTTCTTAATAAATATATAGAGCAATCAATCAATCGATCAATATGCCAGAGCGAGAACAGAAGAGCATGTTGTACGTTCATTAATTGCAAGCATGATGCAAGACGATCCAAGTTTCGTTCCCTGTTTTACAAAACTATAGATTAGATATTGTATTTCAACAACATATTAAGAGAATAGCACTTACTGCAGTAAAAGTAATTGGGAGGAGTAACGATTGTTCATATTGTATATACATTTTATTTTACGAGTATTATACGCGGACATGCAGCTCGAGTGATGCATGGTCGGAAATCTTTCTATTTCTTTAATTTGATTACGAAAAAATGCTGCAATTAATGCTGCATTGATAATTATTCTTTTTATACAAAGATGCTTTTGGTTTGGGGACTTGCTTTTGTACACCGTTTATTATGAAACCATTATTTACCAGCACAATATATGAGCCATTTCTCTGCAGGGAAAAATTATAGCACTTAATTGAGTGGGGATACAACAAACAAAAATAAATATGAGCAAAACAGATCGACGAATATAATTTACATATAAATTGACTGCAGAGTCTTAATTGTCTTTAGGTGAAAGGAATTGCAAACGATTGATAATAAAATTGTATATTAATTCCTGTGTTATCACTATCGATAGTATCGATATATGAATATACTGCACATTATTTTTTTAAGAGCAATGTCTGAATTGTTTGAACGAAAATTTTACTATTCCACAGTTATTCGAAACACATGGCACACTCAGGTGAAGAATTGTAGGGAAAAAAAATTCCTTCACTTGAGTGTGTGTGTTTCGAATAACTTCAACGTTGAGATGCGATGAGATGCGATAATATGCATGCGTGCATAGTATATTTACTCCTATAAAATTTTGTTGGTGTTTCAAATACATAATACTGTATATATTATACACTATGTATATAATTATATTATACTGTATACATTCTCGCACAGGTGACGAATTCTATTCCATTGAGGAAAGTACTGAGCAGATTACGTATTATAAATAAAATTACATACAAACAAATAAGAACTGCATGATGCTCACTTTATGTCTCTTTTCATGCAGTTTTCATTTAGTTATTGACGTATCCTTTTTGTTTTGCACTGCACATAACGTTTTAAAAGTTTCTCTAATTTAATTTATTATAATTGGTGCTTGTGTTGTTTGATAAAATAAAATAAGAAAATAAAAATGCTCTTAATCTCTCATGAATTCATCGAGTTCTTTCAGCTTGGCTGCTTGCTTAATTGTTTCAGAATTTCCGAAAAAAAAAATCCATGCCATGTATTATAACTTATCCTAGCTATATTTATCAATCCGATTATCCATTTTTTCCTAAATGTAACAAACAAAAAAGTTGAATTTTTGATGCATTATAATACTGATGTATATTACACAATTTCATATACTAGTATATATTGGGGGACATTCACAAATCACTTTAACCCCTCTTTATGTATAGCCTCGATATTTATCCCTGGTGCTAAACGTGCATGTGGTGGTAAACTAGGAGCTTTACATGGTTAGCCCCTGGTTTAGCACCACGTTTAGAACTACGTTTAGCACCAGGGATAAATATCGAGGCTAAAGTGGGGGTTAAAGTACTTTGTGAATGTCCCCCATTGTTTACATCATATAGGCATCAATATTTTTATTTTGTAAATTCAAGGTGCACTATTTTTTTCCCCAGATAATCAACCTTTTTTAAAGTTTTTTTGGTGTAACTTCTATTTTGTGGTCCATGTGTTTTTGTGAATTATTATAGTGTGGACTGTGGAGTGCATTGCAATGGTGATATTGGTGATAGGGGTGATATTAGTCATGCATGCAACGCGCGGTACCATGCCATCCGTCCAACTCGCTGGAAGCACTACTAGGAGAGAGAACAAAATGCAAACACATGCCGTCGCAGTGCAGCTCCATCGGTCTAGCAGCCAGCCGGCTTACCGCCGCGCCTCCCCCCTCCCCCTTTGCTTCCTTTGATGCCTTTGTTACAGAATAAAATAGCTACACTTATGTAGCAAATCGCTGAATGTAAAATAATGATTGTACTTAATTGAGAATAATAATATAGTATTATTAATTGTAAAAGTCTTGTTAATTATATGCTAAATAATGAGCTATAATTACATAAAAATATGAAAATGTATGTTTTTTAGTAGTCTGTTACAGCAAGCAATTGGTTGTTGTTATTATTATTAGGAAGCTTGTTAGTTTGTTACCAGATGCGTGTGTCATGCATGCAAACGGTGCATACGACAGGAATCAGGAGCCTGTCAAGCAAAGCAGCAGAAACAACGGTGCTTCGACAGCACCTTTTTCTTAAATTATCATTTACTATTTGTATAAATTATGCAGTTGGATATACCGGAGAGAATGACCATTAATATTTTATCACCAATATAATATATTATATGCTAACAATTCTCAGGTCAATCAGGTGAATCAAGAGTAGTTAATATTTATGGAGTGTATACATCAATATTCATTATGCTTATAATTTAACCAACATTTGAGTATATTAAGGTCGTAATTAATATGATAAATTCAACGTAAAATGGAGAAATCGTTTGACTTGTATTAGTTCTATTTATGCTGAAGTCCTAAATTTTGTCTCCTCTCAATATAATTATATATGGAGGCTTACTGGAGCTACAACACTTTATATTTAATTGTTCTATGAATATACATCCAAACAAGTATCCAAATTTGGGATATTTCACCATTTAACACAAGAAATAAAAACAACGAGGTAATTATTCTGAAAGAAACTCATAAATTTGTTATACTTCCCACACAATACCTTAAAAATGCAAAAAAAGTTATATAAAGAGTTTGAAAACAAAATAAAATGTATAATTATATACTTCTAAAAAAAACAATATAAATTTAAAATGAAATCTACTGTAAAGAAGGTTCTATATATATTATGTTAGATATATATATAAATAATATGTTAGAAGGATTTAATAATTAATTATTGGAATGATGTGTGATATGTGTGATAATTTAGTTTACTGTTGTATCTTGATTTTATTTATATCATGTCAATGCAATTTACTATATGCCACTCTTTAAATTCTGTGTGAAAAAACAATGTATGCCTGCATGTATTTATCTGTATGTGTATGATGTTTATTTTTAAAATATTTATTTTTATTTAAGTATTAAAGTTTTAATTACTAATTTTAATTAGTTATCGAAGTAATACATGCTGTAAAGTCAAAGATACATATGATCAAGCAAAGAATGTAATTCTGAAGTATTGAAAATTTAGTCCTTCCTGCAAATATGTGTCAGCCTGCAGTAGCCACAGCTATGCAACCCTGCGTACAGCAAGAGCAGACTGATTGTGAGCGCGCGGGCGGAACTTCTGTGTATATTATTGCACCTTCCGATACTTGCAACATCAAATATTGATTATGTACAGTCATTTACAGAAAACGGAATAATTATGTTAATTAAATGGTCACTTGAAGTGTGTCATGTGTGTACATTTTGTTTGTTAATTAATTGAGTTTTTATTTTGTCTTTTTAGAAACCCATCATGGCAAGAACAGGACTTCATAAATTGGGCATTCACATGCAAAGCATTATATGTAAGATGAATATTTTGAGTCTCAATTTATATATACACACAGTTTTTTAGTGTTAATATTTTATGGAATACATACTGTGTAAATATGCAAATCTAATAATAAAATATATGCTTCTCATTAATTATGAATGCCTTCAAGGTATTCTAAATTGTCACTTTATTACTTCACTTGAAGCACTCTCATTGGTTAATCCATGAATATACCGTGAACTTTTTATTAAAATTATGACATGAGTGTCTACTAAGTGAAGAAATAACTTGCAAGTGTTACACATGGGATTTAAAAATTGTATCAAAACATTTTTGTCTGTATCTTATAAAGCATGCAAATTGTTATTTAAATATTTAAGTGTTATTATTAAATACGGTATAATTCTTAACGTCTATAACATTTTGCACATATTCAACTTCAGTATCCGCAAATTATGTGTATACTGGGCACTACATGGCACAGTACATGGCTTGGTGGTAAAAATATTAAATCATTTATTCAATTTATTGTATACTAAACGTGAATGCATAATTGTATTAGAAAAAACTTCACGTTTTAAATAATTATCAATTTATGATTATCATTTTAATAATAATTATTTACCATGCATTTTATACGTGCAGTATATAATATATGTAAACTATTATATAAACCGTAAATTGAATTGAAATTTATTGATGTCATGTCATACTCATGGCCGTAAGTTGCAGCCAACCTATCTTAGAAAAATCCGACAATTATCCGAGAATTTTAATGTTAATTAGTAAATAATCCACGGATAATCCTCGGATTATTCTCGGATAGGTGGCTGCAACTTACGGCCGTAAGGGTCTGCGGACAAAGCAGTCATTTATAATCCGCGAAACAATTCACTGTACAGTAATGTAATAATAAGTAAAAGTAAGAGATAAGAAAATAATGAATGATATTTAGGAACATGTTTTTTATTAATATTATTATTAGCCAGCCGTGTATATTTATAATAAATATAATATATAGCCCATAAACAATACTGCATTCATATATTTACATTGATTATACCATGCGCAATATGGACTTAAAATCCTTTTATACTTAATACTTATACGAGTACCATCATTATACTATAGAGAATATTTATAATATATATATAACTATATATTTATCTAGATACTAATTCTTTGATTATACCATATCAGGTACTTTGTACAAACGGGAATTCCGTTCTGTTTACGGGTGAAGTTTTGCCATTATAATGCTTTGGATGCACCGAACATGTATGATTTCATTGTGTTGTTTATTACCAAAATAAACAAAACCAAATTTAAAGTTTTGCTCTAAATACTTTGATCCCTTCTTTTTATTGTTATTATTTTTAAATCAACATAATTTTGCATCAACGTACGTATATATTATTCAGTAAAATTGGCTCTATGCTATATTTCTATGCAATTTAGCTAGTAGGACAGTCCACGCATTAAGACATAATATATAATTAAGCCTGTATAGTCCGTGGCCCTTGCATGTAATGTCATATCCCGAGTTTCAACGACCATCGACATCCTTGTTGGTGGAGCTGCAGCCATGTATAAGCATAGGACAAATTTAAAACATCTGAAAAATATTGTTTAAAAATATAATATAAAAAAAATAAAATTCTGAGGTGAGCAAATGTTTGCAATTTTTTATTAAACTTTCTGTTCACCTCACATTTAAATAATTTATAGTAATATATTTTTTTTTCTAAACTTTCGGCTGCCTGCAAAATTTTGTACTTATTCCACCGTTATGGCGGCCTATTATTTGCACTCATTCCCTGTAAAGTAGCTTATTTTGTTTCAAGCACCTGTTATATATTACATACCATCATACTCTTCGCTAGATATCGTCACGCGCCCAGGTCCCCAAAAGAGCCCAGACTAGAGACGGGTGGGTATTGGGAGCCGCTCACGGGCCTGCCCTGGTCTGCTTTAATCCTTTAATTAAAAATATCTTTAGTCATAAAATTTATATAATATAATTATATATAATAAAATTTGCTTTTTATCTTAAGTTACTTTACATTAAAGTTTTGTCTCTCTCCCTCTCGAGTAATGCTCTAGAGAATCTCTGAATATTATTTATGTACTGTACAGTACGTATAAGTATTGATATATTATGATTATATAATTATATAACATTATATATAGTATAATAATATTGCATGCTGTTCTGATATTGAGCTGTTTATACCTATTATTTAGGCTCGTTCTTACAATTAGTAAAATTCAGTCTGCCACTACCGCACTGAAGTTCAAGATATATTTTTTTTATTATAATTATATTATGTTTATTGCAAATATTAAATTTCATTTTGTTACCATACAGGGAACATGCCACGCTAAAATTGTTGACTTAGTGAATTACCTCTTGGGTGGTATCATGGTTTGTAGTGCATGGTATCATCTCCTCCCTCTCCGCCCCAGTAGATGGACTTCTCCGGTCGACTGCAAGCTTTAGGGTCGACCAGGGCTGTATCGCATAATTTGTCAACGTCAAGTTAGTAGCAGCTCAAGTGGGGCGCCCTCCCTCCCTCCCTCCCATCCAGGCAGACAGATATGCTGGTGCGAGACTAACTTTCAACAACAGTTAAGTGCATTGGTGTCAGGTCACACCAAGCAAACACCAAAAGCCCTGCAAAAATTTCTTCATATAATGTGTGCAGCTAGGGTATCTAAATATATAATATAAAAAAATAATAGGCACAAACCATGCATGCAGGCACCAACGAGGATAACTTTATGCATTATTGCTTAGCCTGAGGTGCATCAACATACAGCATTATCATTAATTCACGAACGTTTTTAAACCTCTTTTTAATTAAACACCAGGGCAGTCTCAGTAGCAGACTGCCCTGTAAACACCAATGTGTACATTTAAATTAATAGGACGCACACTGTATTATACACATAGCGCATAGTATATATTATTATACATCTGCCATGCACTCAAACCCAAATGCGAGCAGTGACTAAAATTTTCAGAAGTCATGTTTCAATAATTTCATTTTCTAAAATCTAGTTTTGTTCATCTAATTAAAATAAAATAAAAAAACTTTGACTTGGCTTTATAAAAAAAAACTATTTTAATTAAATAACCTGCCAGTGAAGATTATACTGTATAATAGATTTGTAGTACTTAATTACTGCAATGAATAATAAATGGCATGTGTTTTACTTTTGGATTACTAGGAAACAACAATTAAAACATGTATTTGTAATTTTCTTTTAATTGTTAGTGATGTAAATAAATCTAGTCAGGCCTGTAATTTGTATTTTGTAGTGATCAGTCAGTCATATATATAAAACCATAGTCTCTATGATAATACATTATGTTACTTGCTTTTTGAGTGACCAACTTTATCTACAGTTTTGGTAAATTCAGTTTTGGGTATAGCCAAATGCTCAAAGATGTGTCTTAAAATATCTTTCTCAGCTGTTTATTATATCCCAGATTCTATTAATGATTCTATATTATATTATATATGATTGCACAAAAACTTCAGAATTTTCAGATAAAGAAATATATGAATGAAAAATAAATAGGGCAGTTGCTCATTAAAAAACAAAAACATTTTACTCCTATATACATTGAAATCTCAGCTGTCCTATTCCAAAATTTCCGGATTGAGGAGTATAATTATTATACTATAATATAGAGTATATAATACATTATGCTTCCTATATAGATGAGTACATATATAACCTAATGATTAATATTATAAAATATAAGTAAGCCAAGTAATAAAATAGAAAAATATAGTATATATTAAAACTCCTTACATATACAGTATTAAAGGTGCATGGAGCTGTATTACATCTTCTAAGCCGCATGCATAAGCATATTAGAACGTCACAATTTGATACCAATCATTGTATAATATAAAACAGAACAACTTAAAATTACCATCCTCTTTATAATTTATAACTAATGGCCGTAAGTTGCAGCCAACCTATCTTAGAAAAATCGGAGAATTATCCGAGAATTTTAATGTTAATTAATAAATTATCCACGGATAATCCTCGGATTATTCTCGGATAGGTGGCTGCAACTTACGACCATAAGACTTTGATTCTTCCATATATATTATATTGGATTTAAGAATTCTCTCTCACTATAAATTTTACTCTCAATATGCTGCAATGTTCAGTCAAATTTGATTATCTTGGATATATATTATAATATGGAGCTCCAACTTACGTTTCAATATCAAATAAAATATGTTTGTGTCTGGAAGAGGATCGAGTGTATATTATATACAAATTTCAATAGCCCAATGCAGTGGTATATCTTATGTATATCTATCAATAGATTTTAATATCATACTCTTTGATGTTTGATTGAATAGGTAATTAGGTTAGGTATTATGTAATTAAGTTCCATACACGTGTAATGGTATATAATGGCATCGCGCGCGTTATGGCTTAATAAGAAGTGAGCAGCTCATGGCGCTTGTTGTGAATGGCTCTCTTGATTAGGATGAAAAAAATAAAATAAAAAAAAACATCCAAGTTCGCTCAGCTTGGTTTTGAGTTGGAATTTATAAAAGCGCGCGCATCTTATTTACATTCATTCATAACAACACATACATCTTTATATACACTTTATACTTTTACATTCTTTCATTATACTAGTGCTATGTCACCATTTCGAGTCTTGCTGATTGCTAATTCTTGCAGACTTGCACATATATAAGTTGCTGCCACAATTGTAGCATCTATTATAAAATTTATTACTATAATATTCTGTTTGATCTAAACAAGGTGCTGAATTAAATGTATAACATTGAAAACACTTTTTTTTAAAATGTATTTTAACTATTAACTATAGATTATATACATCAATATTATAATATTTATGATACAGAAAGGGCATATCCCACCCACCCGTCTCTGGGTTTGGTGATCAAATGATACTAAAAATTCATTATTTATTAATCGTAATTATGTAAGTAATTAGTGATATCTTCGATTTTTAGTTAAGTAATTCATAATAATTTCCCATTACATATAATGTGTGCCTTACGTAGAGACAATTTGATACAAAAAGAGTGCAAGAGGGATATTTATTTATTTATTTATTTATTTATTTATTTATTTATTTATTTATTTATTTATTTATTTATTTATTTATTTATTTATTTATTTATTTATTTATTTATTTATTTATTTATTTATTTATTTATTTATTTATTTATTTATTTATTTATTTATTTATTTATTTCTCTTGTGGCTGTACATAATACAACATAGAGACAAAAAACTTATAAATATAACTTAAAAATTAAACATGATACAATATTATATTATATGCACTTAGATGCATCGCGTTCGCCTGTCCCACTCTAAGACTGCTAAGCTATTATATAGTAGTAATATATACAGTTTGTTAATTTGAAACTTTTACATCAACTGATCATTCGATTATCCACCTGCAAGCAAGCAAGAAGCGGACGAACCAGAAAGAAAGCCAGGTATTGGAACTCGAGAAAAGCCATTTTTTTTTTTTTAATTATTTATTCATTATTATATACATATTACATTTTATGGATTACAAAATTTTATTGCAGTGACGAAGAAAGAACTTACCTTTGAGTTGTCTACTATAATGCAATTGCTGTAAAAATTTCAAGCAAACATACTAAACATGTTTTCTGTACATGTATTGGTGTATTCAAAGAAGTTGAATGTCTTTTTGGATGTTATAATATATAATATTATTGGGACAATAACATATGCAGCGCTCGGACGAGAGCTATCGTACACGTTGTAAAAGTTCTGAATCTTGTTACTTCATATATACATAGTAGGATGAGTAGCGTACTGTATCCACTCTTTTCCGTGACCGTACATTTAAAATTAGAGCTGGACGTGTTACCGGATCTTTTTAAATTTGATTAGACGCTATTTTGGTAGCAGACTTGTCAAGCATATTCTCTAACAATCCACGCGCTTGTAGCTGCACCGACTCTATTCTATATCTTCCCTCTGCTATTATTTCACAACTGGAATACATGCTGATGCTGCTGATGCAGCAGGCTACGTTTGCTGCATGCGCCACATCACCTTTTCTCTATTGAGAGGGTGTGAAAAATTTTGAGCTCCATTGAAATTTAACAAAGAAGGGGAAGGAACTTTGCGGTTGGTTTGTAGATTTATTGTTAAACGTGATTCCTTTGTACAAACTTGTCCCATTGAATTTTTAAAGACCTAAACGTTCAGTGAAATTACATAAAGAAAGGGGTTTATAAAAACTGCCACATGTGTTTCACATGTGTGCTAAAAAGTCAATTAATAATAAGGTTGAAAAATATTAAGACCAACAAATTTCACTAATACATCTTTTTTAAAGCACCTTTAAAAAAATTACATTTTTAATTTTTTTTTTTTTTTAGTGTGTTAACAAATTACTTCATTCCTTCCTTTGAAGTTAGGCCCACATGTCCACGAGTCTTAAGTCATTTTAATGACGACAGGCAAGCCAACAGGCAGCAGCGTAGCGAGGTTACTCAAGCCCCAGGAGCACTATTTAGATACCTATAGCTCTCATGCAAAGAGACCGTCTTGCAACATTATTGCAGCGACCATGAAGCTCATAATAATGTTGATAATCTTATATATCAATACCTTTATGAATAGATATGATAATGATTTTGGAAATTGCCGACCCATTGCTATTTTACCAATTACTGATAAAATTATACAAAAATACCTATACATAATATGCACTTATCAATGGCAACTTAAATAATTATAATGTAATTGATTTATTTTCTTGGGATTGAAAACATAAAGTAGGAAAAGTTGAACGATTTATAATGTATTCTAAT
Organism: Siphlonurus alternatus; assembly: GCA_949825025.1. Taxonomy (NCBI): domain Eukaryota; kingdom Metazoa; phylum Arthropoda; class Insecta; order Ephemeroptera; family Siphlonuridae; genus Siphlonurus; species Siphlonurus alternatus. The sequence goes on from OX463788.1 coordinate 15,761,728, forward strand.
TTAAATTCTTTTCATTAAATTTTCTTCAAATTTTTTCTCCATTGAAAAAACATTATATTAAAATAATTACATGCAAAAGTAAAGTAAATTGATTCAATTATGATTTACTTAATTATGTTCTACTGTTGAAATACAAAAAAAAAAAAAAAAAAAAAATAATGTGAAATCGATATTCTTTTTCAGACAAGCTCAGATCTGACTTTTATTTCGTTGATCGTCAGAACTTTAAGAACATTACAAACTCTTCCGGATGGCGGAACCTTTGCAGACTTTGAAAACCTCTGCGGAATGTTCTTTCGATGACGTCATACTGCCAGTGTGATCAGTATTTTTTTATTATTTCGACTGGTGCAAAGTTACTATTTTATCATTATTTTATATAGCGGATCCCCAAAAACTCCAAAATTATTTCAAGTGCATGGTATTTATATATATATAGTATAATTTATTTTTATTGATTTATCTTGTGGCTGTGCAGTACATAATACAACATAGAGACAATGAAAACAGTGTCCATAAAATTTAACACTAATAAACCTTATTATCTTATTATTTTTATTAATATTATCTTAAGCATAAAAATATTATGAATTAATTAAAGAAAAAACTAAATAATAATTATAAACGAACATTTATTATACATAAAAAATAAATATTCATCTTTGAAAGAAACTATCTAGTGTATTCACATGCACTAATGAATACTTTTACAGAATAACACTGTAATTTCACTGTATTATACAGTAAATATTAGGAAATTCTTTGATTCTTAAGAAAATTTTTCGTTATAAATTATAATACGATCGATAATGGACAACATACATGAAAAAATTTTATTACAGAAATGAACAGATGGTACCAAAGTATGCTATTCTCTGATTTTTTTCAGATTTTTTTGAGACCTGGAACTATTTTCAAATAATTATTGAAAGTTCTGTAATTTAAGTTGGCACCCCTGAATCCTTAATAAACAAGGATAGTGCCTGGACGCCTATTGACGCCTCCAGGGGGCGTGGCCGCACTTTAAATAATCATTTAAAAATAGTTCTGGATCTCAAAAAAATTTGAAAAAATTCAGAGTAGCATAATTTGGTACCCTCTATTCATTTCTGCAATAAAAATTTTTCATGTATGTTGTCCATTCTGTAAGATCATTTCAATGGTAAACAAAGGTGTTGTTGATATACTTATACTAAAGTCTATTTCAGCCCACATGAAATTTGTAATACAAAGGTAATTTGACCATCTGAATGCATTGAAGCTATTTTAAAACTATAACAAAATAAAGTAAAGTGTCTATTTTACGCAGAAGTTAATATTTACGACCAATTTTTTCAATATTTCTTATGCTTTTCTTCCCAGTTGTTATCTCATGCAATATTTGGAGTGAGAATACAAACGGGCAACCCAATCATTGTTCTAGTTCGGAGCAAGAATAAAAAAAAAGCAATAAAAGCATGCATATTTAGCACGACGGGGCGCGGCAGTTCGCTGCTTGGCAGATGGGTGGATTTATAACCCGTGCTCCACAGTGTCACGCCGTGCTTGCAAGCGTGCACAGCCAGCGAACACCGCACCCCGTGTCTGGACCAGCACAGCAGACGCATCCATGTGGAAGATATTGCTCTATGAAATTGTTTTTGCTATCGCCTTAACGAAGTAATTTCCACGCGAGTGATTTTATTGAAATATGAGTTAAATTTGCACGTGCGAATATGATTGCTTTGTCCCACTATAATTATGTGTTGGACAACAGCTTAACACTTCAATGAGCTTGTGTCATATTGAGTATATTCTCGTTTCTGTTTTAGTCAATCTGTGGGCGGAACACTTTGCATGCAATTCTCGCAGACCGACACAGCCGAGTGCTTTGTTGTTTACACTGAACTTCCCAACTGAATTAATTATGGCCAATAATAACTTTTTATTTTTTATGCTTCATGACTTAACGTATATATTTATTGAGTAAAAAGAATGAAGATTTTTTTTTTTTTTTTACATTTTATTTTAATGGAGTTTTGTTTTGATTAAGTAAATTAAGTCATTTTAACTGTATTGCATTACGAGTAAATATTGAAGAAATAAAAAATACTATACGTAAAAAAAAAATATGTAATTATACATTTTGAATAAGAATTGAACACATTACATCTATACGCAATTTTCATCGCACTAGGCACTTATTACTTTGTTTGATTTTCTTTACCTGCACGCAGTGAACCTAATTTCATCCAGAATCGTCCTCTTTTTCTCTAAATTTTGTTGCAGAGTACTGCATGGTCACTTTTACTGTAAAGTACAGCCGGATCGAACATTTTTATTCGAAAGGAGTGTACCCCATCAATACATATAGTGCCATGGTCCCTGGTGTAACTGATAGAAATATAAGAACATCACATGATACAATTTTTTCATTGTATAAAGAGCAAAGAGTTTACAGGTCTTTTTTTTTTTAAAGAAACAGGACCTTATGTAAAATTTAATGACAAAACCATTCGTGGTTTTGTTATTAAGGGTTGTATTTACCCTATAGAGTTTATTAAACATGTTAAAAAAAACGTATCCTCTAAATTCATAATTCAGAAACCCTTACAATTTTGCTTACTAATACAATAAATTGTTCTCTTCTCCTGCAGACTACTTAAAACAACATGTATAACAAAATATTAGATTTCAGAATTCATTAATAACATAGGTTTGTTCGTAAATACACAATCAGAAATCAGAAAGAATCGATTATTTGTGATGAACCTTCTGTACATGGAACATAAGGTTCATCACAAATAATCGATTCTTTCTGATTGTGTATTTATGAACAGACCTCATATATTTATATAGTTCTAAATTAGCGACAATTTTCTTGTGTATTTAAATTCTCACACGATGATTCAAGGTAACAATTTTACTGCACAGTTGTCTAAGTTGTCTTTGTATAGTTCAGCTCGATTAAAAAAGTTTTTGTTGTATATATCTGAAGAAAATATACTAATATACAATATACTGTAGTTGCACAAAGTCAACAAATTTAATATTAAAATAAAATAATCCACATATATACATTCAAATCATCCTTGTTTATATACCCAAGTCCCTCGTTCGCAATAATGAGCTATCTGCCATGCTTCCAAGATCTCGTTGCAATAATGAGCTGTCTGCTATTTCAGGTGAACGCAATTATGCGCTGTAAATCTATATAAAATAAAAATAAGGCTCATAATTGCTCTCACTTGAAAGAGCAGACAGCTCATTATTGCAACGAGATCGTGGAAGCAGTTAGCTCATTATTGCGGACAAGGGACGATTATTATTAATTTATTATAAAAGTTTGAAAATATAGTACGCAGGAACATGTAAGACAATATTGATTAATGTAATACAATACAGACTTATAACATTAACTGTTATTCGCTCTCCATTATAATAAGAAAATATTTTACAATACCAATATGCTAAAAGTATATAACCTAAAACATAAATAATAAAAATTAGCATAAAATATGATGACATAAAAATTTCAAATAATAACACAATTATATTTTTTACTATAATATAACGCTGTAAATAATTATTATACAATTAAAAAATTCGTTCCGAAGCTCTATTGCATTGAATGCAACCCGCAGAACATTCAAACTCGCAATCCGTTCACATACTAGTCCAGTAAAGTTAAGTATTTTGGTGGGCAAAAATAGTAATAAGCTGAAATTTGGTACACACATGCCTGGATAGTACACAAGTTCCCAAAAAAAAGTCCCCTAAGATCCCCTTTGAGGAGACAAAATTACGGGACATTTCCCGGAAAACTGTACTTTTTATCAAAAATATTTTTTTTCTAATGCAATTAACGATCGTGCATGTCCTGAAAAATGTTGGAATGGAGATAATTGAACTAAAAATAGTTTTCAAAAAAATTAGCTTCCTTTAATGAATAGTTTCCAAAATATCCCTGAAATTTAAAAGCGTATATTGCCAAGTGATTTTGAGTTTCAAATTGCATTGTAATTATCAACAATATTGTGATGATACAAAATAATTTTTATGAAACATGTAGTACAGTGTAGTTTACTCAAAAGCGCTAGTACGTTTCGTTTTTGATTTGCGGGAATTTTGGGAAATTTGAACTCGCAAGAAGTGGGCGTGTCCCGACTCCTTGCACTGTATATACTGCGTTTATATGTGGAAAAAAATATGACTTTTTTTTAGACTCGTTCTGATAGTGTGGCATGCAAAATTTATTTGGGTCTTCTCTCTACCCCCCCCCCCCAAAAAAAATTTCCCCCCCCCTTTCTCCTCTCAGCCAACATAAAAATAAATTTGCTGAATAAAATTTGCTGCTGAACGATCAAGTTTATTGATTTGAACTAAATGTAAGAAATAAATAAATATCAAAAATTTACTCCCCCCCCCCTAGACCCCCTCCCCCTCTTTGGCAAAAGATAGATATTGTAGGAAAATTGATTCAATGAATTGAATACATAATATATACATGGACTACAATTCATTAATTCATCATTAAGAGATAAGAGCACACGTTTTATGATCATTTCGGATTTTTTTTTTCTTTTTAATATTCCTAGTATTTATTTTATATTTTGAATTTTGAACTACGTACAATCTACAGGATATTGCATGTCTTTTTTTAAAGTTTAATATTGTATTCCTTTGATAAGTAAGCTTGATCTATAACATAAAACTGGATATAAATGATGTGGCACATAAATACATGGATTGGCTTGCTTATAATTAATGCATTAGGAAGATGTATAATATGTACCTGCATGGAGTAAAATGTAAATAAGGAACCTCCTTAAAACATTGCAATTGTAATCAATGTACCATTAAATAAAATTAAAAATGTACACCATCGCGCGTATTAATTAAATTGATTATATGATTTTTTATGCTATCATTATATTATATTTTACAGTATATATAATATTATTATAACAGATTGTATTTCAATATTTCATATATACAATATAATTATCTCTGCTATGGTGATAACTGAAAATCTTCATAATAACAAAATTATAATTGATATTATGTGTGATTACATTACAAGGATTTTATTAAGCTCATATTATTTTTTCCTCTGACATATTGAATTTTCAAGTAATATTTAAATTTAAATTATATAGATTAATAAAATTATGCTGTATGCATGAGGTCTGTTCGTAATCCCTGTCCATGCACACTGTATAGTATAACAATTTCTGTACACACAGAGTTCACTCGATTGACGTTATGTCCAAGTACATACATGAAGAAATCGCAGCAGAAACTTACACTAGCCAAGGTTTAGAAATATAATTATACCTATTAGCTATTATAGCTATGACATATATATATATATATATGACATACAATGATGCAAAGAAACAAAAGTTTATTTGGAGACAAGAATTACAGTACGTGTGAGTATGTACGTAAATAATTTATGTAATACAATTTAAAAAAATAAACACTTTCTCAATTGAAAAGAATTGCTGATATTAAAAAAATTATTTAACTTTAAATCGCGTTCCCACGAGAAAGAGGGACAACTTAATCATTATTAATTGGTGATATAACTCTGTGTAAATTAAATAACCAGATTCATATTCATATGTATTATTGCATGAAGAATTTCCTGAGTCAAGGAGTATCTCTTAATTCTCTTGCCAATTTAACACAACATGTAGCTCTTTTGCCATAAAAAAATTATTTTGTAGTTTCACAAAATTTGTATGGTGTTATTCGTTGTTTCCATTTGCTCACATGATGCTTAGGTGCAGACTGGTGCCATGGATGGTATTATATATAAGTAGGAAAAGGAGAGAGGGATTCTTGGGGGGGGGGGAGGGGTTCTTGGGGAGGGGTAGTTTTTTTTTATATTTATTTCTTATTGTTAGTTCAAATTACAGAAGCAAATTATATTCAGTTGGGGATTGGATTTGGTTGGAGTTGGAGGGGAGGGGGTATTTTTTTTTGGGGGGGGGGGGTAGAGAGAAGACCCAAATTAATGCTTCATGCCACACTATCAGAACGAGTCTATAAAAATAGTCATAATTTTTTCCACATATAAACGCAGTATATACAGTGCAAGGAGTCGGGACACGCCCACTTCTTGCGAGTTCAAATTTCCCAAAATTCCCGCAAATCAAAAACGAAACGTACTAGCGCTTTTGAGTAAACTACACTGTACTACATGTTTCGTAAAAATTATTTTGTATCATCACAATATTGTTGATAATTACAATGCAATTTGAAACTCAAAATCACTTGGCAATATACGCTTTTAAATTTCAGGGATATTTTGGGAACTATTTATTAAGGGGAGCTAATTTTTTTGAAAACTATTTTTAGTTCAATTATCTCTTTTCCAACATTTTTTAGGACATGCACGATCGTTAATTGCATTAGAAAAAAATATTTTTGATAAAAAAGTACATTTTTCCGGGAAATGTCCCGTATTTTGGTCTCCTCAAAGGGGACCTTAGGGGACTTTTTTTTGGGAACTCGTATACTATCCAGGCATGTGTGTACCAAATTTCAGCTTATTACTATTTTTGCCCACCCCGCTTATGCATTTCTACCTAATATTCCTGGACTAACATGCAGCTTTTAGAAACAAGCTTCATTCAGACTGACTGGATTTTATATTTCAGTCTGAAGTGCAAGCGTTCTGGCCTTCTCTCCTTGTAAATCTTTATTCTAAATTTTGCAAAGAAGCTAGAGTCCACAAGAAGAGAATTAGCTCAGGTAAAATAACTTCAACTATATACGTAATTAATAATAATAGCCAGTAAAATCTATGACGAGTAACATAAGGGGAGTATATTTATACATTTTTTTACTACGCAATATGTGTGCATTTTATAAGCTTTTGTTCGAAGTTGGATTAAAAATGAGGTAACAAATTTTTGGGCATAAAGTGAACTGAGAGGAGTGCACACACAATAGGCGTGGAAATATAACCGCAAAAAGCTCTTTATAACTTGCAAGCTTATATTTTAAAAAAGATAACAAATGAATTTTATCGTACAAATATATTTTTACAACATACATATTTCATATGATATTCAATAGGAGTGACGTATTATACAGTGGTAGTGTGGTGTGTAATATATATTTATGTCACTCGATTGTGTCTATTTAACCTTATAGACTTACATGATGGGTGCAAAAATTGTCAAAGACACGCTCCCTATAACTCGATATATCTTTCCCCCCCTTGTGTATCACCCCCAGTCCCTAGCTGGTGCTATAACTTACACGAACTATACAAACACAAGATGTGCTGGCTGCGACCAAGTTGGGGACTTGCTCTTTTGTTAGTTATCCTCCGGCCTCGACTGCTACTCATCACCCTATTATGTTGTGTGCTTTAGTTTGGCCAAACACGCTCCCCCCGTCCTGCGCGGCGGCGTCCGTCCTGCAAGAGCTCGATGTCCTATCCGTGTGGTATTATCAGAGAGTTTGGATTAATCCAAATCTCTCTGATATTGTACCTTAATAATTCGAGTGCAATGCTGCTACTGCACAGTGATCACAGTGGGATATTCCTTGATAGCATTCAACTTAATTTATTTATATTAAGCAGCCAATGAATGTCGATTGATTTGAACATTGCCAAGTGCTCCTTGAAAGCTTGTTGTGTCTTTTATTGCCACTTCACTGATATTGAATATTATTATCTTCCAATATTATATTATAAGATTAAGATTAATATATTTCAAAAGTTGAAGACAGGAATGTACTACAAACTACTATAAGTAAATGGTATATAATTACTAAATACATGGAATACAATCACCCTGATAAAGCATACTTTAAAATGAATTTCTTTATCTATATATTATATATTGAATGGTGCCGGCTTACGCTTCGTGCTGGTATATAGATATTGTGTGAATGTTTGCGATCAAGCCACGCGATATAATTCATGTGTGGGCTGTATAACGAGCTCAGGGGGAGCTAAATACCCGCGAGAGCTCAACTTAATTAACGCTGCAAGCCGCACGTTGCTGCACGAGAGCCACATTAGTGGCGTGCTGAAAACCACGATGCGTAATTTGATTATTTGCGGGCTGCCTGCCAAATGTGTCATCCGCGTGGAAACAATTCAGCCACAAATCTTGTCATGCAGCTTTTCATCATGTATACGAGCACCATGAAATCCGATCAAGCTTGATTTATGTCATTAATGCCTATAATGTGTTTTATATTATTATACTCTTATAGCAGTTGACTCGCGCCTCCAAGACAGCCCACTGATAAATAATATCAGACGCCTATATTATACATAATATTTTTCACATGTTAGGGTTGACGACATTACATTATAATTATGATTTAATGTATATGTGTCAGAGGGAAAGAAATCATAATTATGTCACTAAAAATATGAACAATTTGTTTATTTCAAAAATTTACATTTAACAGATTAACGCTAAATTTGTTGTAAAAGCTTCAATAGAAGTCAGAATTAATAAACTGTACCTTATATCATTATCAAGCATTATCATCAACCCAGAATTGAATAGCCTCATACACACACAAAAAAAAAAGGGGACAACCTTATCAGATATATACGATAAAATACATCAGGCATTGCAAGGATCAGGATCAAATTCCCATGCATCAAATTTCTTACAATTAACATAATTTTAATTCTGAGTTGCATGAGGCGACGATAACAACTATGTAAATCAGAATCAAAGGTTGGGATAATTAAAGAGAGAAGTGATGGAGTGTACATCAAATGCCCATTTTATAATCTCAAAAGATAAATAAATTTAAATATCCCTTCAATTTTTTTAAGTAAATAAAAATATAATAATATACTAAATTTATTTTAATTATAGTAGTATTATTTTTCACTTTAATAGCGTCATATTTTAAAAATCAAGTTTAAACTTAACAATATTAGAAAAAAAATCTTTGAACTTTTACTGTCATTTTATCCAGATTTTTAACCATCAGAAGTATTATATGAAATTCTCTAATATCCTTCACTTCAATTTAGAGACCATATATATATATATATATATATAGGGATAAAATCAGTATAAACGTAGCTAGCATATATCTATTTTACTTTTATATTATAACCTGCAGTATTATACACTGCTTGTTAGGTTACAGTCAACGTCACCTCTCTTAAAAACTTTTTTCACCGGTTATCTATATAAATGATTTGAATGTATCAAGAATATCAGCTATTTATTATGCTATAATTAAATTTAATAAATAAGGAGATAATGCAATGCAAGACAATAAGAATTTGCTTTTAAATGTTTTAGAGTGTTTTATAGGAAATGTTACCATAATTATAATTTATAATACTGTCATCTCTATAATGAGCCAATTGAAAGTAAACTCCAATGTTCAGGATAATTATTATAATGCTAAAGATAAATAAACAAGAATTATACTGTTGTGTTTCAACTGCTAATATAAACAATGTATAAAATAGTATTTCACATCCATGATACTATATTTTTCTTCATATAGTATAGTATGTTATGTATTTTTATCTTAATTATTTAGCTCATTTATGTATGATATATAAATTTATTACGTAAAACAGCAGTATATTGAAAGCGTTGCAAATGCAATCCTAGAAGTGATTCACTTTCGCATCATTAAAATCAAAATTGACTTGAGCCTCCCCCTGCCAGCCAGTCTTGTGGGGGGACTCCCCTCTGGTAAAAGGCAGTCTGACTGCGTTGTTCGCATTAGCGTACACATTATACAGCATATACATTGCATTAGCGCATAACGTGCAACGGCTGGCGCAGTCGCTATGTTATATAGCTAACCTGCCTTGCATGGCTAGCTTGCAGGCGAGCAAGCAAAAAGCGAGAGAGCGAGGGTTAAACCGCGGGGATAATAAACTCTTGGCTGGCGGCCAACCCCCCCGCATGATTGCCGACAAATCTGTCTCATTTGCCCTTGCTAAATGAAATCATGTTGCTATCCTAATTGTGTTAAGCCACATGCAGCAAGCAAGCAAGATTCAATCTACTCTCTCACACACACACACACACACACACACACACACATCAGTGAGGCAAGTTTGCAACTATGAAGTCCCGGAGAGATGTCATCTTCGGGACGAGGGACGAGGCAGGGGCGGGCCATTCAGTGGCAGGGTGGAAGGGGCGGATACTGAGGGATGATCAGACTATACTTTAGTGTTGTGTCTCACGAAATAGCTCTAAATCTCGCTAAATCTACATTTCCTTAATTGGAAAAGTCATGTAAGATTAAGTTTTTATTTAATTTTATATGTTTGGATATTATTATCAACCTATATAGCATTAGTATATAATTGAAATTTAATTAGGATACACATAAAAATGAAATATTTAAATTTCTATAGGATGAAATTTTGAAACGTTGTTACTCGTATAAAATATGGGAGTTGTATAATATATCTACTAGGTATTGTATATAATATATATCATTATGCTAATTTTATGCTTAAAAAGTGCATAGGAGATAATAATAATGTAATAATAATACATATACTGTATTTACTTAACACAATATATATGTAATATTGGTTTCAATATTTCAGTTACTATAAAATTATAAATGTATGTATTATAATTATTATTATGTCTATAATAGTCTATATAATTATGATAAACATTATAAAAATAATGAATCTTGTGTTAACAGACAAAAGAGCGAAATAATTAAATAAATAAATAAGTAAATAAATAAATAAATAAATAAATAAATAAATAAATAAATAAATAAATAAATAAATAAATAAATAAATAAATAAATAAATAAATAAATAAATAAATAAATAAATAAATAAATAAATAAAATAAATAAAATAAATAAATAAATAAATAAATAAATAAATAAATAAATAAATAAATAAATAAATAAATAAATAAATAAATAAATAAATAAATAAATAAATAAATAAATAAATAAATAAATAAATGTTAGTCTACTAAGATTCTTAAGTTTTTTTTCCGTGTAATGGGAACTAGTGTTGTAAAAAACGAAAGGAACTTCTGATGAGTGAACTTTCACAAGTTCACTTCGCGAACATTACAAAGTTCGCGAACATGTAAAAAACCGGGAACGTTTGAATTCTGTATAGAAGTACACTTAATTCAATATTCAGCAAACTAAACAGCAAGATGTTCACATTTAATGACAATTAACTTCATGAAAGCAAGTTAAAGATATAAATTGAATAAATTTACCCTCGCAAAAAAGTAATTATTTTTTTTGTCCTGTTAAAGGTGTTAAAGCCTTTGGGAGTTAAAATATACATTTAATATTGTGTCCTTTCATTTTTGGCACCCAAAATAGCAGTAATAGTTACAAATAAGGTGTTTTAATTCAATTTTCTATTTATTTTAACTTTTTATTTAAGAACACAGATGTAACCAATCAGAACGCTGAAATTTACGCGGGATTTTTGAATTAGGTTTCACAAGTTCGCGAACGAACATTGCATGAGTGAACTTTATATGTTCGCGAGCGAACTTCTTGAATGTTCGCAGTGAACTTTCACATTTTTACAACACTAATGGGAACACAATCAAAATTCATTCACATATAAAATAAAAAAAATATAACTTAGTTATCAGTAAACGTCTCTGCATAGTCCAAACGTTACTGCACCATTTCTTTTTTGGGACGTCGTCATGAAATAAACAGTCTAAAATATAATTGCGCCCGATTATAGACTAAAAAGCATTCGGAACATGGCTACAAAGAGTGCTGGGATATCAAAGTAGTGTAGTATAATAAAATTATATATTGATATGAGATTGACTTTTACCTTTGCCGGTGTTCGATGTAATCCTCAAAATGTTTGTAGTACGCTGTAATATATCACTAAGTGTTCGTGCACGTCAATGTCACTTTTTATACTACATTTCACAACGTTTCGAGAGTCTAACCGCTCTCTTCCTCAGGTGATCTGAGACTGACAGTGAGTTGCATACAAAATGACGTGTATGAATACTTAAGCCGGTATTTCACGACGATACAATATTTCTAATTATTGCATGTAATTTTTCCTTACAAGAAAACTTAAATGCCATTTGTTTGTATGGAGATGAAATTTTCTTGTAAGGAAAAATTGTATGCAAAATTTTATCGTGTAATAAGGCTTTAGTGATATACGTATGTACAGCATACTATATAATACAAACATTGAGGATTACATCGTATACACCGGCAAAAGTAAAAGTCCAAGAGATATCTCATAACAAAATGAATACCTTTTGCACGAAAAATTTATTTACTAAACCTATATATTATAAAATTATTATATTAATTTAATAATTATTATAATTATGTACTATTTTTAGATTTTTGTATTTTTTAAGTGTTTTTCATATTTGACATGATCCATGGTAACGAATCAACTAATATTAAAATCCCACTAAAATCATATTGCAATGTTAAAATTTGGAGATAAAACTCGTAAGCTGTAAGCAAAAAATGTTTCCTCAATATTGGCTTGTTATTTTGATACTATACACTAAGTCCATTTGCATCAATTAAAAAAATAATAATATTCTTTGAGAAATAATTTAAACAATTAAATCATTTTAGTAAGGAAAAAGTAATGCCAATTGTGTTTTCAATGGACTTGTGCCACTTTAAATATTCTTGTGTGGTTATCAATCTACTCTTAAAACTCTATGTATGACTACGCTGCTTATGGTTACTAACAGTTGCATGACTGATGGAATTATGGTGCATAAGGCATGTTTTTTTTTAATGGTTTATATAGTATATATAGTTATGACATAGACTTTTACAGTATAAAAACAATACTGCATGGTGAGATATTAAGATTGGGCAGTAGCATTGGCAGTTACAAAAGTTTCCCTTGACCGAGTATCATGGGGCACCATGGTACTATAGGCTCACTCTATAGGTTCACTGCTTCTGATGGTCCTCTTTGCACGCCGCTGGGCTGCTGTGTCACACGTTAGTTGAACAGTGTACAATCTATATGCACCTAAAGTTTTTTTTTTTTTGCGTCAGAACAGATTATATGCAAAGTTAAGCTTGGCAGATTTTTTCAAAGGTAAGGTAATACGAATAAGCTGATCGACGTAGTTCCATTTCATTAGCATATAAACCTTATAGCAAATACAGAAAAGTTCTGAAATTTTTTTGAGAGAGCCTTCAGTATCTAGAAAACACAGAAAAAATTTCAAAACAAAAATTTGAGCATTTTTTTTTTTATTTTTTCATTTATTTATTTTTTAGTATAGCTCCGTGGGAAAGCTCTAAACTATAAAAAAATTAAACAAATGTTTTCAAATTTTTCTATGTACGAAGAGCTGTCTCTTAAAAAGTTCATAATTTTTGTGTTTGCTGGTTATGTGGGTTATGGGTTGTTAATCAAATGGGACTACGTCGATCAGCTGATCCGCGTTATCTTACACAGTACTCTTTGCTAAAAAACAAACATTTATGAAATTTATGCCTTCAAAACTAATATAATGACTCAGGAAATTCTGCTACTTATAAAATTAAAAAATAAGTATTTTGCGTACATAAAACTTTATCCCCATATTAAGGGATATGAAGATAAATATAAAGAAATTTGCAATGAAATTACTAAACAAAAAAGATTAGCTAAAATAAAATATTTTGGAAACCGAACTAAACTTGATTCCCCCAAAAAATGTTGGGACACAATTTATGAAATTATATATAATAAGAAATCTCGTAATGCAAATAACATGTTACCAAAATATTTTGTTGATGATAATAATAAGATTATTAAAGAAGACCAAGAAAAACTAAATCATATTAACAATTATTTCTGTAATATAGGAGCTGAATTAGCAAGTAAAATTGATAGACATAATCTTTTACAAACAAATACCGAATTTACAAACAATGATAATAGTGCCTATGCACCTAAAACTAATATTAAAGAAGTAGCACAAATCATACATTCTTTAAAAAATAATACCTGTCCAGGAATAGATGGCATTACGTGTAAATGCATAAAGATTTGTTCTGATTGCCTATTAAAACCAATTACGAAAATTATTAATTTGATGCTAGAAACAGGAGTATTTCCGGATAAGCTGAAATGCGCAATAGTATTTGCAGCATACAAATCTGGAGATCCATGCCAGGTATGTAATTATAGACCTATCTCAGTCTTAACAATTATATCAAAAATATTTGAGAAAATCTTAGACTTACGACTACAAGCTTATCTTAACACAACTCAATTTATTAGTAGTTCTCAATTTGGATTTTGCCTAAACTCCAATACAGAGACTGCTGTTTATGACGTAGTTAATAAATTACGAACTTCGTTAGACGAACATAAAGATAATATTGGGAGTCTTCTTTTTATTGATTTAAAAAAAGCTTTTGACACTGTTCATCACGCAACATTACTAAAGAAGCTTGAAAATATGGGAGTAAGAAATAAATTTCTAAAACTATTTCAATCATATCTTACAAATAGGAATCAAGTAATAGTTAATAATAGTAATAAAAGCCAAGAACTAAAAATTACCTATGGCATCCCACAAGGGGGAATTGTATCACCGAGACTTTTCAATATCTATATTAATAGTATAACCAATCTAAAATTACGAGGAAAGCTATGGAAATTTGCTGATGATATTTGTCTACAATACAGTTCTAAAAGTGAAGAAAATATAATAAGTGATATACAACATGACCTAAATTTACTAAATAATTGGTTTAAAACTAATTTTTTAACGCTAAATGCAAATAAAACTAAATTTATGATAATAAAAAGAGGACAAAACATAATATGTAACACCTTACCTTCAGTAGATAATATTTTAATAGAACAGGTAGATGAATACAAATATCTAGGATTTATCATTGACTCGCAATTAAAATGGGAAAATCATATTAGTTTTGTAAAAAAAAAAAAATCTCCCAGTTATTGGAATCTTATGGCGTACTCGACATTATATCCCTCCCAGTGTTAAAAAACAAGTTTATTACTCTTTAGTCCATTCACATTTAAATTATATGGTAGGAATTTGGGGAAATGCCTGCCAAGTTATATTGAAACCTTTGCAAATCCTACAAAATAAAGCTCTAAAAATACTGTATAATTATGAATGGAGGAAAAATACTATTGAACTATACACTGAAACAAACATGCTGAATATTACAGGTTTAAATTCAAAAAATCTTTGCCTATTTGTGTATAAAATTATGAACAATCTCATCAAAAATAATTTCTCATTAGTACTAAATAGTGATTTACATAGCCACAATACTAGGCGTTCAAATAATTTTCATATTGATTTTACAAGAACTAACCTAGGTAAATTCTCCATCCTATGTAAAGCTACCCATTTATATAATGCTCTGCCTGATAACATAAAAAATATAACTTCAATAAAAAATGTTCTCAGATAGAGTAAAAAAATACTATATTGCTCAACAATTTGCTCTAAGTAGAAATATGCAAACATGTAGATATTCTTCATTATTATATTATGCCTAATAATTATAAAACCTTATTATAATATACAATCTGTATACTAAATAACTATTGATTTGATAATATTTAATATTCAATCAATATAATACTATTTCTAAAACATGTGTAATTTATGTATCAATTTTGTGTTAGCTTTGACTATTTGTTTAATATATTATAATCCAAACTTATAGTGTTTATATGAATAAGCTACATCAACTTTTTTTTTTCTTAACTAAATTGTTATTGTTAATTATGTAGTGAAATATTTCTGTCATCATGTTTCTTTTCCAGATGAAACAAAATTTTCATTCCTCTTCTCGAGCTTTAGCTCATTGAGGTATAAATGTTTTTTTGTATAAATGAAATGTATCATGTTTATTTAAAATGAAATAAAAAAAAAATATATATATATATATATATAATAACTAATAATAATATAGATAACTAATGTATATATATAGAAAACAATATAGATAGATAGAGAAATTAAAATTTAGATAGCTATACTGTACTCAGAAATATATTTAACATGTAATAATTAGAGCAATAAAAGATGTGTGTCAATCATCTGCTAATGTCATCTACCCAGCCTCTCGTTGAAATAAAAACTAAAGGATTGTGTATGACTATATAGAACTTAGACATTAACAAAATAAGTAAACTATAAGTCCCGCAACCAAAAAGAAGAGTTTTTTTCCTGCATGATTAATGAACTGTTTAATCCATATATTATATAACATTATTAGTTGGTTTAAAACCTTCATGCAAGTACCACAACTACATATAATATTTTGTTAATTGAACCCTCTGTTATAGAGTACTGCATGGTCACAAGCGCCTGACTTTCCGGCTCTTCGTAATAGACCCGCGCGGCCAGTAACATTGCTTATGATTTTGAGTCTCTTCAGGACAGTCATGGCCTATTAGCAATCCATCCTTGTGCATAATATGGTGACTCATTTACAAGAAATTACACTATAATAATATTATGCTTGCATACACTGAGAAAATAAAGAAAAATACACACACTATGCTTGTCTCTTTTCTCCCAAATAAACAGGAGCCGCAACCTCAGTGCGCAGCCTGCATTGCCTCATTAGGGTCATTACCTTACACTTAATACTGTATTTAATTTATATGCTAATAAATGTAGGTTGAATCATAAAAAAAAACAATTAATTGCATTATTCAAGAATTTTATTATATTTTTGTCATAAAAGAGAGGTCAATACAAAAATTCAATTTTGAAAATTCACTTATTTTTTTTTTTTTACAAAAATTAATTCACTGATAACTTAAAATCGGAAGCAATATACATAAAATAAAAGAAATGTTCTTCAGTTTTAAACAGTCTTGAACTTGAATGTAATTTGCATTATTTTAACCAAGAATTATATAGTTTAACAATTTGATATGTTATTTATTAAGACACATTTTTTTTTTCACGAAACAATGACTTTTTAGTTATGAGTATATACTTATTAGTGTACGCAATAATGAACATGAAGAGCTACATGATAGGTGGCACTGTATGGCTGCGTGTGTGCTTCTTGCAGCTGCTCTGATAGACTCTGGAGGCGGAGCACCTCAATGAAAAAAACAGAGGCCACGTAAGCCTGGCTCAATCGTGACCATACCATTCATTATACAGGTATTACAGGAAACTGCAATTATTTAATTTTAGGTATTTAATATATAATAAATGTATGCAAAATATAGAAATGTCCATATGACAATACTAGTGCTCGTAGCTGTACAATGATGGCAACAAGCGTTGTTGATATAACACACGAACAAGACTTAGGAATGATTTAATTGATTCCATTAGTGTAAACATCACGAGTACATTTTGTGAAAACCATATAATTGTAACAAGCCTGCAAGTGACAAAGTCTGCGTGGAATTGAGCCAGAAAATGCACACGCATGCACATACGCCACACTGGTAAAGAAATAAACCATGTAGTCCTTCTGACATCTATATTCTAGGGATGATCTGTTTCCAGATATTTATATAATATATTGTGTCATTTATTTTAGTGATATTTTACTTTGTTATTAAGTGTACATGAAACACATTAGTATATAATAATTATCTGGCAATGGATTATCCATGGAATCTAGATGTAGTTTATAGATACTGCATAGTTCTTATACAATTGAGTAACTGAACCACATGCTAACAGACATCACTATAAAAAAAATGCAAAATTCTTAATTTAAATTATATGTCTTATTATAATTAATCAATTAATATCTTTCAATAAATATGTACATTTTGAAATGGTATTGATTTATTATTGTTATTTTTTTAATATATTTCACTAGGCTTGGCCAAAAAAAAATATTAAGAAGTTTGCAGGTGAAGATGAAGTTGAAAACGATCACTTAAGTTTTTTAATTACTTCAAATATAGTAGGCAATATTTATGCCCATTGATTTTATTTAATATTTTGTATAATATTTATTTCATTTTCTAGAAAATCACGTCACATTTTAGTCCAGCGTCAAAGAAAATTCCTACAACAGCGGCAATGTGGTTGAACAAAAATATAATCTTTAATTTAGGTGTAAATAATTTACATTCATAATATAATGGCGTTAATAAGAACGTACTTAAAAATTTACAATAGTCTTTTTTTTTTTTCTAAATATGTTTTTAAGTCACTTTTTCAACTGCAATCACGATGCAAAGTGAAAACCTGTTTGCACATGTCCCTCCCTGGAGATTGCATGTTTCGTTGGGCCGTGCACTGGACGGGCAGCTGTCCTGGACGGCTCGTGCACACTACGTGCCACCAGTGCCACGGCACCAGCGCCACGGCACCAGCGCCATGACACAAAAACGAACGCCACACCTCGCGCACTATTCTTGCCGACATACATTCCATAATCAACTCATTCATGTGTTCCACAATTTACAAAATTTTCTGACTTGTATGTGCATGAGCAGGTTTCCAATAAGTTTGCTAATAATTGTTTAGTTAGTGGGCGAGACTGACGATCAGACGATTCCTTGCGGCGGGCTGGAGTTGTCATCGCTTTCGGAGCAACTTTCACTGGAGCGCGACTTGCCATCGCCCTCACCATTGCCCGAGTGCGTCTTTACATGTTTGGCCAAATGGTCTGAACGCATGAAACGCTTGTTACACACGGGACACGCGAACCGCTTCTCGCCTGTATGCGTGCGCAGGTGGCGCTGCAGCTCGTCGCTGCGTGTGAAACGTTTGCCACAGAAGAGCCAGTTGCAGACGAAAGGCCGCTCACCAGTGTGCCACCTCAAGTGGGCCTTTAGGTGAGACGTTTTGCCGTAAACCTTGCCACAGCCCGGTATATGGCAGCTGTGAATGTTCTTCTTCCTGAGGTGCACTCCCGCGGGCCCCAATCGCTCCGCCTCTTGGCAATTGGGACAATCGCACGTGGCACGGCCCGTGTAGCGACGCTGTGATCGTGGGCTCTGGGCAGGTGCTGAGCTGGGCGTGGGTACGCTCGTTGCGGGAGGTGCGATCTGGTGCAAGGGGCTCAGTCCGTGGTGGAACGCGTGGTTCTGCGGTGACGGAAGAATCTTGTACGAGTCTGGTAACAAGGCATGCTGCGACGATGCTGCAGCTAACAAATGGTGGTTCGTGTGGTGGTGACTGGCCAGACCAAGTGCTGACGAATAGTCGGAGTAGTTGGCAGCCATCTGCAGTCCAGACTCGAGCCACGACGTGTTATGCACGTCCCACCATGTGGGTACGCTCTCGTTGGCCACGGTAGCTGGCTTGCTCGTGGGCTGGCTCGCCGTGGTGGGTGTGGCGTTCTGAAAGTTCCACGAGTCGTAGTTGTGTCTCGGGTACATACTGGAAAGGTCCTTGGAGCTCAACAGTGGGTGGTGGTACTCGCCCTGGGGTTGCTGCAACGCTTGCACTGCCGCCGCGGCTGCTGCTGCCGCTGCAGAGGCGGCGTTGCTGCCCCCGCCGCTAGCGCACAGATAGTTGAGCTCCTGTTGGGACGAGAAGTTGGAGCTGAGCGAGCAGGGTGGTTTGTTTTGTGATGACGACGAGGACGTCACCTTAGGTGTATGTGCAGGGGGACTGGGTTGAGAAGCGGCCACCGTCGAGATGTTGTTGTTGTTTTTCTTCCAGGGATGGAAGCCCTTACCCACGGCGGCGTCTGCGAGCGGCGGTGGAGACTTACTGGACAGCTTGTTGCACTGAGCAGCCAGCATAGCCAAGGGCGAGGTACGCAGCGAGCCCGGCTGCTCCTGAAACACGAGGATTAAAACGTCAGATTCAAAGTGAAGAACATTCGTATAGCATGTTCTAGAAACTAGAAGCACCATATCCTCCAGAAAATAACAACCTGGCATGACATGCGGTTCTCTAACTTGCTTTTTGGAAAATGGGAAGCTAAAAAAAAAAAACATAGCAAAGTTTACAAAATGGATAGAAATAAATCTTTTTAATAAAAAACTATTAACTCAAAACTAACTAACTCAACTAACTTATTCATCCAATTCATCCACTTATAAATAACTACATGACTTATTATTTGTTGCTGAAAAAGCAAATATATATATATATATATATATATGAATCAAATTGTCAAATATATTACATTCTACAATAAAGTATTTTAGTTAGTGAAGCAGCCTCACTACTCATTGCGTGTCTGATTGTGTGCATGTGTATGCATAGGTAAGCATGCGCATGTTTTTTGGTTTATCAGCAAGTAGTTAAACAACTTCATGTCAAAGTTTCTTTAAAAACATGACCTTTTTTACTGTAAAAAAATGAAGGTTGCATAAAAAGACGTTTTCTTTTATCCCTGTTTGGATATAACAATAAATTTAAACAAACAAATCAGCTGTATATTAAATTAAGCAACGGATAGCTATCACGAAGGACCGCGTTGGCAGAAGAACTATAGTTAGCATCCCTGTGACATGCATCCTTACCTTTGCAGGCACAACTTTATGATAATTGTTAAAAACAACAACACAATTAATAATTCTGTAATAATTCTATTCAAAATATTATATACTGCACTGGCCTCTTGATTTATCCTAATCTTTGGCCAATAAAACTCAAAGAAGAAGGAAGAAGACAATGGATAGCTATTGGGAACTGACAGTCAATTAACAAATTGCCCGTTTAAATTTATATAATGGAAATTGCGAAGGTAGGATTTGCTGAATAAAATGATGTTTCTCAGATGACATAATAATTGACTTTTCCTCCTCGATCTGTAATAGATAATATACCTGCCCTATTTTACAGGACAGTGGTGGCTCGAACGCTCTGAACTGAATGCAATACATTGTATCATCACCAACAGTAATTATACTTATAGCTGTGAATTTGTATAATATTTTAATATTCTATCATGTAATTATTGTTTGTAACTTTTTATAGCACACCCTAACATATTCGCTAAATTGAACTAAATATTTGTACCCTCGAGTATTCAACTTCAAGTTCTATTATAGCTAATTCAAATGAAAAGAAGAAGGGGGGATATCTATAGGATTAAATATTGACATTATTGTGCGAGATAAGTATAGTAGTTATATTGGCTCTTGTATATAATTATTATAGTCCCGTGCATTCATTATAAGAGAACAGGCGAGTATCCAGGATGGAGGAGGGGCGTTGGAGGAGAGTCCAAGTCCCCCTGCCCCCCTTCCCCAGAATCTTTTTCTGGCTCCTCGCATATTGGCGTACTGTACGTACAGTACACATACATACATGCCAACTATATAAGAGTAAGAGATGAATACTCAACTTTTAAGATCCAGGCTAAGTAACAAAAAATGCAACATAACCCTTGATCGAGTAATCATGTGACAAATATCAAGTGGTCTTAGAAAATAATTTTTTTGAGAATGAAGTTAAAAAACATTACCTACCACATCAATGTATATTTAATTCGTTGTAAGGCTAGAAGCTAGGAACTATGAACGTTACAGTGTAATTCTGGGTATGTCGTTACGAAAGCGACCATTGCTATCTAGGTTTGCTTGCGGTGATGTCAAGTACGAAATTTATTAGCCTACCACGCCCCTGGTAGGCAGGCAAGCCGCACGACGCTCGCTCCAGTCGTATCACAGAGGGTGACTGCCCCTGCCTGCAAGCTGCCTGCCTAGAAAAGACTAGCTCACATGTCATGGTGCACATGGCGCCTGGTCGGCCACCCACGCGTCTCCAATGTGCAATTGGCGTCAGTGTCGCCCACTCAGCAGCTCCCCTCGCATTTCAAGTCACAATAACCTCAGCAGATCACCATGGACATTACATATAGCATGCAAGCCTGCTGTGAAAATAGAATTCCATACTATACTGCTGCATGTAATTAAAAATTAGATAGTTTATCATGCATGCAGTTTGCCTCGATAAATAAAAAGGTCAAAGATTTTATTTATAAGTCACAACATGCTAAATTAAGGATGGACAACTAGCATGATTTTTTTTATTGCAAAAATGAATAGAGAAGAAATGAATAGAGGGTATCAAATTATGATACTCTGAATTTTTTCACCTTTTTTTGAGATCCAGAACTATTTTTAAATAATTATTGAAAGTTCTGTAAGTTAAGTTGGCACCCCTAAATCCTTATAATAATAAAAAGGATAGGGACTAGACGCCTATTGACGCCTCCAGGGGGCGTGGCCGCATTTTGAATAGTTAATTGTTATTTAAAAATAATTTTGGGTCTCAAAAAAATCGGAAAAAATACAGATTAACATAATTTGGTACCCTCTATTCATTTCTGCAGTAAAATTTTTTCATGCAGGTTGTCCATTAATGTCAGTGGCAAGAAAAATGGGCTTAGTAGATGGTGAACCACTCTGAAAATTTCAGCATACCTTCCTGGCACCACATGAAATAACTTTCCATGAAAAAAATTTGGACCAAATTCCGTGATATTTTCGAGATATTCAGCATTTAAGATGTTTTAAATGGGGACTGCTGTGGCTTTTAGTCAAATCAGTATCTTTTTCACATCAAAAATTAATTACTCAAAATCTACTCTGATTTTTTTTTTTTTTACATCAGAAAACTAACAGTTATTTTGTCCTGTATTTTATGGATTAAAAATATTTTCAGTTTATCATCGGAAAATATTGAGCATTAAATTAATCCTTAATTACCAATATATTTAATATTAAATATTATTACAATGCCAAATAATTTTGACTTGTATTTATATATCTTTTCATCGTTTATTCAATTATTTTTCTTTTGTTTTGTTTTTTACTTTAATTAAACCGACTATTAAATTATGTCATTATAGAGTATGTTTAATAATTATGTATACGAGTGCGTATACATGGTACGTACGAGTGGGTACGCCGTGTATCTTCTGTACAGTACAAGGTATGTCGGTGTGTATGTGTGGTGTCGAATTTACTTTATTGCTTACTTAAGCTAAAATAAATTATATATACCTGCATGATAAACCATGGCTCTTTGCCGTTACCTGCGGCATGTATTCTATTATAAAATAAACTGCATGGGATGACAAATATCAACATTTTGATACTTTTAATGTAAGAGGACATATATAGGAAATATTGGGGGACATTCACAAAGCACTTTAACCCCAACTTTAGCCCCAAGTTTTATCCCTGGTACTAAACATGGTGCTAAACTAGGAGCTAGACATGGTTAGCCCCTGGTTTAGCACCATGTTTAGTACCAGGGATAAAACTTGGGGCTAAAGTTGGGGTTAAAGTGCTTTGTGAATGCCCCCCATTGATTATATAGTCATACAAAATAATTATTAACATATAATGTTACGAGTTTAATAAAAGTAATAAATGTAAATGTTTGGTATGCATGATTGAACCGTGAATGACTATATATATAGTTCTTATATAGTGCCAAGCGCATTCCCAGCACTCGGCTCCCGAGGACCCAGGCCCTTAAACGCAACTACAAATGGAGCACATTTTGCCTTCAAAGAAGAAAGATTTCATTGCAAAATTCCATTTTTAGAAAAATTTCATTGCATAAATTCATTTTAAATGCTGCTCGGAATTTTCTTTACGTTTTTTTTTCTGGCTTTATAAAAAAAAAAAGATATTGAATTTTTTTCATGTGGCCGTTGCAGGTGTTACAATTGAGCTAAAAGTAGAAGTTTCGTTAAAATTGATAAATTGAACAGTAATTTAGTATACTAAAAAAGGGAGAAAAATCTGTGTAACGTAACTTTATTCATTCCTTGCTTCCATTTTTTAAAAAAACAATTATATTATAAATTATAATCATGCCAGTTAACCAACAATCAACAAAATTGAACTAACAAGTAAATAAATGTATTTTTTTTACACCATTGAACATTGCAAAAGAAAAACAAGAGATTCCGTATTAGAATAACTCAACATTATTTTCTTTGCAGTCATTCAAATCACATATATTATATCACGCATATTTGCGGAGGAAGTGCATCGAGTGCATGCAATGAAAATCGAGGAAATGGAAAGAGTCGGAGAGAAAAATATTAAACTAGCTTGAAACTAAGTAATAAGACTAGTAAAGACTTTGAATTACGCTTTGTTGACGTATGCCAATACATTTATTGTGTCAAAATACAGTTCAGTGAGAGAACAACCCTTCGATGGCGATGTGTCCTATGGTGTATTTCTACTGGTGTGACACGAAAGATCCTATATATCATAAGCTGATTCTATACATTCATGCTCTCGTGATGCTATAATAGCTAACATTACCATCACGGACGTGACGTCATAGAGAAAAGATCATCTTACTTTTTCCTTCGCATCCATTGAAGGAAATTCTGAAAAGCTCTTTGAAGACAGCAACAGCAGTAACGAAGTATCCGATTGCATGCGTTATTACGGCAGCCAGGTTGCATACTATAGCAACCTCCTAGGTGGGTGCAGGCCGTGGGAGCGACTCAAATGTACCGCCATTGTCCCGCACCTATGTGGTTCTCCTCGCTATATTCGGAGGCCACCAGCAGCCTCCTTGCTTATACCAGCCACAGTTTGCACTACACATAAATACCTGACACTGTACACTCCATTCAAACAAAAAATTTACAATTCAGCCGGACAGAAATTTTTTACTTTTGAGTGTATACACATTGAATATTATGCCCATTTGCATATATCACATTCTAAAAAAATTAAGGGCTAAGTAATAGTAATAGCACAGATTATGCATAATATACAATATAGCTGATTGCAACATATTTATAACATAATTCGTTTAAATATTGAAAATTGATTTGTTAGTTAAGAATTATTGTAAACAAAGTAATTACAGTACTTCATTAATTACTCTAAATTTTATCATTTTAGGTGTGGAAACTCTTCTAAACCATAAACTAATGAATCAACAATCTGCATTATTTTTGTTGTTGTTGCTGTTGTTGTTTTTTTTTTTGTTTTGCAAACAGAAATAGTGCAAAGGAACTCAAGCTATATGTAATGTATAATAATACACTCGTCGCCTTGTGCTATTCTTACGGGGAAAGGGGAATGGTGATTAATAAGGCCGCAAAGGGAAATTTTCCGAGGCGACGACTATGCACCCTATTATCGACATAATTATGGATATTATTTAAAACTTCAGAATTAAATTGAAACAAAAGCTTTTAAGTTACAGGTGTACGTACTGTACATTGTACGTACAGTATTACATGATACGTAGAAACGCAAATAATATAGAGTATAAACTATTATTATTAAAGAGTAAACATGCCAACAACATATTTAAAAAAAAATCATGCATTGAGATAAATTATATTTTAATTATTTAGATATTTGCAACAATGAAGGAAAAAAGGGAGAAATTAGAAATGCAATGTTTTTTTAATTACTTATGGCAAGAAAATTGCGTTATTTTGTGCCTAATTATTCAACATTATGCCAGGAACGGATCCAGCTCGCGGCTCTGTGGGGAGGGGGGGGTGCCTTATCCCGCAATGTTAAAATTTGGATTGGGAGGTGGGGCGACGGGTGGGGGGTGGTAACACTCTCAATGTATTTTGGGACCTTTTGGGGAGTGAAGAGATCGCCTCCATCGTTCCCCCCCCCTTGCTTGGATCCGCGCGCCTGTATTATGCATGGTAAATAACGTATTCAGCTTCAGAACCGACTATAATTACATACAATAATCACAAATCATCCAATAATCCAACAACAAAATCTGCATAATGTGTGACGCTGCGCAACAAATTTGATGTATATTATAACGCAACATTGAATTGTTTTTATTTTTTATAAGCATACATGTTAATTTTGCTTTTTTGTAAACACCAATAAAATATTAAATTGTTTTGACTTAAAATTATTATATGATCACGTGTTATATTAATTGACACTATTTATTACTCATTCTCACGGAAAGGCGTAAAATTGCTACAAATTATTATCATTAATATACTATATAATTAAATATATTATATAGTACGGTATATTCCATTATTATTAGTGTGGTTTATGTTTTTTTATTTTATTTTGTGAATCAAAGTTTTCAATTTGTCAATGTTTTAAATCATCAACAGGTTCAGAGGCGTTGACAGGGTAGGATATAGTTTTCCCACTTGAAAGGCCATGGCAGCCTTAAAACCCAAAATAGGACAAAATGCACCATTTTATACAGTTTGATCTATTTTCTCTCTCCCAAACACATACACACCACATGACAGAGAGGGACTAGGAAATATCATAACAATTTTCCTATATATTATGGCGAATGTGATAACTAATAACCATACCAATGCAATTGAGTAAGTATTTAATAATAGTAATAATTGTTAATTGGGTAAAAGAATACATGATATGGGAAGGAGAAAACATTAATAATAACCCAATCGGTGGACTGAAAAGAAGCAAATACCCATACACAAAGTGATCAGCCACCACATATCAGAAATAGCTACGTCGTCAATAAATTATTATATGAAATGCATTATACTTAATCTTATACTTAACCATTAAATCAAATTCGCAATCAATGAAACGCAAGATCCATATTTGACTCGATTTTACCATTTTTTTTTTTCTTTTTTACAATAACCTTTTAAGCGATGTTCCACAGTATATTGTTTATTTCTTTTCTGAAATTTTCTGGGTCTCACATTGTATTACATCATAGATCGCTATGTAATTTATTATGTTATACTAAGAAATAGGCAACGAATATTATATAGCAGCGAGTTGATTACATTTTCTTTTTTCAAAACATTTAATCATCAATCCAAACGCATCAGAGAATTATATAAAAAGTTTTTAATAAATTATTAAAATTCAATTTTTATCATAGGCTGCCTGCATAATATTGTACGTACACTCTTGTTCTGGCGGCCAACTTAACAATTTGCACACTGCAAATGAGGTGGGTGGGGGACCTGTCTGCATTTTTTTTGTTTTGGAAAGTAACTAATTGGAAGTTGAGTTGCATTGTTTCATGGTTGATTACGTACAGGCAGAAACTGTGAGCATCTGATAATCAATCTCCACTGCATTTTGTCTTGCTGGCTGGTTAGATAAATGCACTTGGCCGAGCGGGAGGACCAAGTGATCAGCGAATACAAACACCATCTCCTGCTGCCGCACTCCTCAACAGCAGCCTTCTGAGGATCTCATCGTAGATATAGTTAGAAAACCTACATGGCTATATTAATACGTCGCACTAAAAAAATTAACTTTTTTTTTTAACTTGTAACATTTGATGAGGGTTTTGTAGGTAGTTGGCGGGTGGGCCGGCGCGGCGGCAGTGGCGGTCAGAGGCCGGTAACACGACGTCAAACAAGCCGCCCAGCTCAGCAATATTAACCTCTCACAAATGGTTTAGGACGTGGGGAAATATATTATTGTACGGGCGCCGGCCTCGAGTCTGGACTGCTCCTCCAACGTCGCCTGGTAGGGCCAGGTGGGTGCACTGCTGCTGCAGGACCATGCACGGGGACCTTGTCTACCTTTTATGCACACCGAGCAATATATGCCAATTGCTACAACTGCAGCCTGCACGAAACGAGGATGGCTCACTGACGTGAATTGTCATCAAGCATCTTTTTAATATGCAATGATCTATCCCACTGATCTGATTTTTTTTTCTTATTTACAAGGATACATGAGCTTGAAGCTTGAGACTGGGTTATGGATATAGAGATGAGGGAGGAAAATGAGGATGTTAGCCACGGTTTGTACGCGTCCCAATATTTACTAAAGTGAGATTGAGGGAACCGTGGAAACCTCAGTCTGGATGAACACCATATCGATGGACCAAGTTGATGTCCAAAGCTTGCATGGGGAACAACTCAAACTGCACCACAGGTGGAAAGCGAGATGAATTTACCCCATGCATCAGGTACTTGAAACAGTCACCCACCCAAGTACTAACCATACTCGACAGTGCTTGACTTCGGTGATTTAACTAAAACTTGTCTATACTCACTGCATGAGCCATGCACGACGCTCTAATATACTTCACGAATTATATACAACTGCTATATAATATATGGTACACTCCATTCAGATAAAAATATACGATCCGGCCATGTTAAAGTATAGCCAGAGAGGACATTTTTATTCGAATGGAGTGTACTGTAGTGTTTATAGACTTTATAGTAATTTCTGAAAAATTTGTAATAGAGTACTTAATTTACCAAAACGTTTATTGTTATAACTGCAGTGTATAATGCAAGAGAACAATTTAAATATAATTTACAAGTTACAAGCTCAGTTTTAAATTTTCATTAGACAACTCCTTTTGCATGGCCTATTTATACAATATTTATTAGCCCATCAGTTCAGCTATGCGTAAATAAAGTTTGTAAAATAAATAAGAATTATTTGTCTTTCTTTTTTTTTTTATTGATTTACAAATACTAAGAAATTGTTAATATTTCTTTGTTTACATTGCGTTATATCCAAAGTCAAATACACGTCGTGTCAAGCTTAAAAAAAGATTGCATACTTGTGGCACCAACTTGGCTTATATATATATATATATATATATATATATATATATATATATATATATATATATATATATATATATATATATATATATATAATATATATAATTTGTCACTAATATATATTCAGTTGTATATTTTATTATGGTCTGCTGTGGCGTGCCATGGGTTGAGGTGCTGAATATATTTTTAACATTGTCCATACTATGAGGTCTTACAAGCTGGAGTGCGTGAATCGGCATCGCTGACCGTTGGCCGCGAGAAGCGGCTGCACGAAACGCTCGTCGCGTATGATGCATTCACTCGTCCACGACGATAGTGGCCAATAAGCGCTCTTTCCTCAAGGCATGTCAAATAATTGTTATCTACATAATTGTAATATTATCATAAATACTGCAAGGAACTTCAAACATCGCTTTTTTTTTCAAGTAATTTAAGTAATTATATGTAATCTATACCATACAATGCAAAGAAAACGGAATACAGTAAATACTAAATACTATAATAAAAAATATAAATTATTTAAATAATAAATATTTGAAATGAGGGGGGGGGGGGAGGGAATCGAAATTAAAATTAAATTTCTTAACCTTGTATATAAACAGTTTGAAATTTTCAATTTCAGACGTATATTTTTAGAACTATTTTACTGTATAATATATTACTATTAATTATTATTTTTTATTTTCACTCAAATTAAATATTACATCAGAAAAAAAAACGATAAGCATTTTTTTTAAAAAACTATTAATTTTAATTTTAACATACCAAGAACGTTCGTTTTAAATTACGATAACTTTTTTTTATATATATACATAAACAGCCATTTTTGTTATGTCAGCGTTGATTTATTATCATTGTTTACATCTGTAGCTAGCAAAAAAAAAAAAAAAAAAAAAAAAAAAAAAAAGTATAAGAATATTATCAAAATATGTAATATATTATAAAAGTTACAAGCAATCTTCTGTTTGGATCTTGGAGGACACTAAAAAACTTAACATTCCCTCAATTTGTAGCGATTTTATTGCCTTGCCATAAAACTGCACGGGTGTTAAAAAATTATTATGATAGTTCGTGTTCGGGGTGTCAGCAGTTCGTCAAGTACTGTTGCATGCATGCAATGCGAGGCCTGCATGGGTGCATACTATATTGCAGGTAAAGGTTAGTTTATTAACTTATTTCACTGATAACAACCTGTAGTGAATATGGTATTACCTTTATATTTATATTATAACATAATCTATTAGGTCTATTATAGTGGATAGTCAGTGATATCATGATATCATATAAATTACATTTCTAAATTCGAATGAAAATGGCCCTATATATTTGAGGTATTAATTAATGAAACCTCTTTTCTTGAAATTGACTTAATATTGATCATCTTATAACATGGTTGTATATATAGCGACCGCGAAGAGTGACTCGGTATGTAATAAATAATTATGAAATTGATTCAATAATTTAAGTACAGTACGTCAAACACTGAATGTGCATAGCCACTGGCCCACTTGAGTCGGCAATTATGTAAGCAAATATCAACACCATAGAAACCCCATGACACTATCAATATTCGCTCTTAGGAAGCCTAACCGCAGCTTTACTTTAGAAAGACGCTTCAGCAGTAATCCAGCGTGAAAAGCCCCCCTCTGTGACTCTTAGCATTCATTCAATCTTACGGACAGATTATTTATTTCTATAGCTCAGGGCAAATACTATCAGCGTGCACAGGTCAACAGGGAGGGGCAATATTGCAGATTAATTGCTGCATATTATGTAAACGAATAACAACTTATTATATATATATATGAGTGTTTAACTATTGCTGCCATGCATGCATGTATGCGCGACAGCACAATACAACAGATGCAAATAACTATATCTTTAAGAAAACCTTTGAAAAATTGCATTTTATACACTTATATAGTGAAAATATATATATGAAAAAGAATTAGAAATTTTAACAGCCAGCTAGTAAACTGCATGCAAATGTATAATAAAACAAAAATAATGAAACAGCAATCGCTGCAAATCAGTAATTGGAAAAGTTGTTTCAATTCTTATAAACACATTACTTGCAGTTTGCCACACTTGTTTAAGCGTATAGAATTATAACAAGGATAATAAGAAAGCTTTCATTCAATTAACAAAAAGTGTCAATTTTATAATATATTAAAAATGCAAATACACTTGTTTTTGAATTGTTTTGGTGGACTTATTTCTGTTAATTTGACTGTGCGTTAATGTCAATAATCAATAAGTCTTAGTTCTGGAAGCCCTGCCAGCACACTGCAGTGTCATGCATGATATATAAGCTGGGATGGGCCACGATTAGTAGTCGTTTCTCTTCCTTTAATTTTTTTGTGATCTAAGACTCCCCGCTGAGAGGGATCAATACATTATAAACAAGATATTAAAGTAATTTTTAATCTAGTTAGACAATAATTATAAAAATAATAACTAACAGCAAAAGATTGGCACATTAATTTCAGACCGAAAGCAATGTAATTATTATAAAATAATGATGGTATATAATAGTAATTGAATATTATATTGAAGTTTATATTATAGCGTAATTAAATGTATATACTTCATTACAAAAAAAAAATACGTTATTATACACCAAAACTATCAAAAGTATAATAAAATATTTTTGCATGATTGTTATGACTTAATGACGTTATGAGTTATAGGAATGTTTTCCATGCAGGCGAGAATTGACAATTAAACTCGTGAATTTGAAAATTTTCATTTAAGTAAGATGTAAAAAAAAAATTCCTTTAGTTATTGAAAGTTGATGAATCAAATCAAATCCTATATATTTTTTTTTTTTCCAAATATCTTAGTTTGCACACTGGGGATTTTTTTATTTAAATTATGCATAATTTAAAAAAAAAAAATAAATAATAAGTGACATCTATTATAATGAAACAATGTGGCCAATAATAACGATATAGCCCTCAACGAAAGTTGAAATGATTTTTAGTATTTTTATTTGGTACTGAAAAACAGTAAAAAATGTATAGGAGAGAAAAAAAAAATGAATAACAAAAGCTAGGATGTATAACTATATTGAAAATAAGAAATTGGAGTAAGACATCGACTAAAACAAAAATAGTAATGGTAATAAACATGCAGTAGCTTCATGCGATTTGAAAAATGAATATACTGAATTTATTTATTTCTTAAAATTCACCAGTGATATAATATCTGGTGTATACATTATTACGTTATTTATTTTATATGTATATATTATATAACACATTACAACTTTTTGCATAAAGCATAAAGTATAATATACTAATTATATTAGAATTCTATCATAAAAAAGTAAAAAACATATAAAGAAAATTTTTTCATTGAAATGTCTTCAATCTCAATTCTATGAGATTTTAAAATTCACCTATTGCATATACATATATAAATTAATATATAGAGAGAAGCGTCACAAAGCGTGCATGAGCAGATCAAAAATTTCAATAGATTTTTTTCAGAATATTATTAAAGACAACAGGAGGAGGAGAACAACAAAATATAATTAGACGAGTCTTCTTTTTACAATAAATTTTTTTTTAAATTCTCGTTTTGACAAAATGCATCAGAAAAAACAAGACTACATATTATATAACAAAGTAAAACTAAAAAAATATATATATATATATGTAAAAAAATTTGGTGCCTGTACCGAGACGTAAGGAGAAAATGTTTTGAACACATTATACTATGTAGAATTGTATGCATGGGAGAACGGTATTCATTTAATAATATATATATATATATATATATATGGCAACAAAGCAACATCGCCCTCACTGCTGGGCCAAACAAAAAAAGTTGATAAGAGCGATAACATAAATATTATAGCCGAATGAAAAGAATAATTAGCGTCGTTGCCAATCTATAATATTATATATAGTTAAATAAAATGTAACTTGCAGCATAAAACTGTACCGATATTCAAGAGTAAAATGTATATTTTATAATAAATTACAGTATAACATATATTATATATATACGTATTATATTAAAGAAGTTATTGGGAGAGTGGATATTGGAAGCAGCCAGCTCTATATATTGTATGCAGTAATATACAATAATTATAGGCCTGCTTGGTCATGCAAAGAATTTTTTTAAGAGTTAAAGTAGTCACCTCATGCACCCAGGGGAATAGAAAAATTTTCTCGTTGTGTCTCGTTACTCAATGCAGTACTGTGATTATAATTTAATATCAAGTTAGTATATAATATTTGTGAACTATTCCACAGCACAGAAATATTTTAAATTGCATGTAGTATTTGAACTGCAAGTATAGAATAAACTTCAATGCATGCAAGAAAAATATATATACTGTATATTAATGTAACCAATAAGTATAAACAAAGATTTGGTTTGTGAAAAGTATACAAGTTATTTATATATTATTGGATGCAATTCACGAAATAAGATATCCACAGGTTTCTTAATACAACTATGCATGTTTAGTTGTGACAGCCTAAATAAATGACATTAACCGTGGTTAGTGCGATACCTGGGACTGGCTTTCATTATAATTATTTAAAGATATCACCCATGCATTTACAATATATTCATTGTTAAAATGGAAATATTTAACACGATGAATCTCA
Source organism: Siphlonurus alternatus (assembly GCA_949825025.1). Classification (NCBI taxonomy): domain Eukaryota; kingdom Metazoa; phylum Arthropoda; class Insecta; order Ephemeroptera; family Siphlonuridae; genus Siphlonurus; species Siphlonurus alternatus. Next base: position 15,794,760 of record OX463788.1, read on the forward strand.
GTCCGACAAGGACATAACGAATTATTTGCCAAGAGTTTCATGCAGGGGCTTATGTTGGGTATGACTGTGTCTGTGTGACATGGGAATTAGTTATTGATAATGCTAAAGAGTGCGGAAGGTCTTTCTCCCTATTGATTACAAATTTATGTAGTATTCAATTAATTAGAAATTAAAGTTTTATCCGTCATATCAAAAGTGAGCTACTAGAGCCACTTGATGAAATAGCAATGTACATACAAGCACTCTTTAAATTAGTATTCTTTATTATATGGTACATACAAGCTATTGCGAGGAGTTTAGCGAGTTTAGTGAGAAGAATGAAATCATGATTGCAATATCCAAATATAAATGTAACCAGATCTCAGTATAGCTGCGATTAAAGTCATTAATATAATGAATGCGATGTTACAGTACACAATGTTACACTGTTATTATTCCTGACATATACGTGCTAGTAAATCTATACTTTTCCTGCACAATATAGTATAAAGATTATTTCTACTAATTTGAAATATGATATACAGCACATTGCCAACACTTGTCGCGAGGTTTAGCGGCCGGTGTGCTCGCTCGACCTGTAAGCGTTACTGGAATTATTGCAGCAGTGCGGCACCTCGGAAGCAAAGCAAGCAGGCGAGAGGCCGTCAAAGCACCGCTCGCCACCCCCCGCTGACTACCCTTGTCTAATCTATTGACAGAAGCACCCGTAAGCCTTGTTATGAGCCTTTTGAAGTAGACCGCCCGCTGTGAGGGTGAAACGCCGGGAAGAGCAGCAGCATTTGCCGTCAAAACCGCTCAACACTTTCCCCCACTCATAAAAACCATGCTCAGCCAAAACGAAATTGCAAACATTTCTTAGCAGTATCTAATTAGTTATTTTATAAAACCTGTACTGCAAATGAGAAAAAAATACATCTTCTTCATTACTGAATATTTAGTTGTGTAAATATGCATGAAACAAAATATATATATATTGTAATATCAAACTTTTTTTCCAGACTTAATTCGAGATAAACGATATTTCTATATACCTAATAACAGCAATAGCCAATATTTGTGTGTTTTTTTTATGTTAATATTATGTAAAAACATTGGAGCAGAACCTACGTTTTATATATGAAAATGTCTTAATACACACAGCAGCTGGTTTTAAACGAAAACTGTCTTGCAATCATAAACATTTTCACGTGCATGCACTAGGAGTTAATTTCCATAAATTAATTGCGATTCTAGACTTTTTACTTTCCGATGTTCTTAAAGGCCCATACCATGAAATTACTTCTACAGGCCTGTGAAAACACTGTAAATACCTATGAGCAGGGGGTGATACTTGTCAATTTTAACGAACCGTCTCGATGTATCTATATATAACATTAATTTAAATATAATGGCGGGAGTTTGAAAGTAAAAAAATATTTTAACGTAATTTTTTACAGTCCCTTGGTGCGATAACTTATTATTATTTGTGTTTAATAAAAGACTAATAATTATTATTATTATTTATTTATTATTATTTTTTTTTTTTTTGCAAATTCTAAATTTCAAAACTTAATTCGATCATAAGTTTTGCAGCATGGATCACGCGTCAATATTACTACAACTAATTAATATATTATATACAAAACAATCCAAAACATTATATATTGAAATTATCAAATGTTTCAGATATGAGTGAAAAATCACTTCAGAACTATAATTTTGGGTGTGTGCACGCGCGGGTAAATAGTAGGTAAATAAATCGATTTTTAGAATAAAATTAATGGAGATCTTTAGGAATTCACTATAATATTTAATATGTGTCGTACTTAAGAGCCGAGATTTTGATAGAAACAGAATGGTCTTGACGTGTGCACGTGCTGCTCGTTCACACGTCCTGCTGTCAACAGCCCCCGGACTCGCGGGCCCGTCACTTACTTGCTTGAAGCTGGTGATGATCGGGCCCCGCTGCAACGAGGCGGTCGCCACGTCACTGAGCATACCGCACACGGGCTCACACCGTCGCACGTTCCAGCAGCTCCTGCCTTACTGTCTGCCTGCGTGCGTGCGTACGTACGTAAGTACGAGCACCAGCGAACTGCAGAGTGATCGAGTCACCAGCAATCGACACACAACACTGTGACCACTAATATAACAATGTTGAAGCACTTGTATATGATTGATATAAAATCATCGCAAGTAAACACCACTCATAGAAATACGTTGCAAGTATGTAAACTAATAAAATTGTTGGTTTTAGGTAAGGAGCGGGATTTAACAACAGTGTTCAGTATCGGAGACCAAATGGTACTGGAGAAATAATTTCTTAGTCTCTCTCTCTCTCTCTCTTTCACTAACTTACTACAGTATATCCTATCTCTCTTTCTCTCTCTCTCTCTCGGACTCTCTCCCCAAGCTCCGTTGCCGTTGCATCTCTCGATTGGACCGCCCTAACTCCGCCTCCTTTTGCCCCGCCCTACACTTAAGTACGTCAATCACTCGCAAGTACAGCAAGCAGCGAAATTTCAAGTCGACTCTCTTTGTCATGTAATGTATACTGTGAGCTCTTACTACACACCAGTAACTTTATATTAACGTTACAAAAATAAAAATCATCGAGTACGTTTCATGTCAACTCTCTCTCTCTGTCCTCTGTCTCTCTTTCTCTCGCTCTTATTTCATTATGCATTTTAAGCTGAGAAAACCAAGTGACTAATGTAATTAAAAATTAAAGTCAAGTATTTTGGGGGGCTCCAAAGAAACAATTTAAAATAAACACAATTTTTAATTCTAACTTTGAGACTGAGTAATACAATATTGATTACAATATTATAGAAAATAATTATATACAGTATAACTTACGTTTGTTCGATATAATTATAATATATATTACAAATAAAATAATATTTATAAATTTTATATTATAATATATAATCTCAATCTCAATGACATCCTATCAAAGGTCAGTATTTATAATTTTAGCAATAGTAATTATTCACACCTGTCCAGCTATGCAGCTCGATGCACTCTATAGCTGCATAGCTGGACAGGTGTGAATACAGAAAGAAAAACAAGTTTTTTTGAAAAAAACGGGAAGGTGTTATTAATGAACAAAAATTAGAGTTGATTGAGAAAATCATGTTTATATTGCCCATGTAAAATCAAAAATTTTGGGGTGGGGTCTGCAACTTACTATCCCCCTCTTGAAATCCGCGCCTTGAGCTGCATGGATCGACTCTTATCAAAGAGTCCAGCAACCTCGGATCGATACTTGATGCCATGATTATATATAATATAAAAAAATTGCTGAATACTATATAATAGCTCAAAATATATATAATATATATAAGGAGCTAAAAGTTTATAATATTCAAATATTTTACCTAAATATATGCGTATATTATGAGGGGACAGCTTGTGTGACACAGTGACTTGATTTTAAATTTGCTCATCAGTCATCATGGTACCCTTGTTTAATATATAAGTTCTATATTCTATTGTTTATTAATTTTTTTCTGGGTGTCTCGTTATTTTTTAAGTGATGTCATTTTATGATAAAATAATAATAATTATTATGGAATGAAGTAAAATTATGAGTAACAAAACCATGCAACACCATATACAGTTTCCATTATTCTAAATGTTGTTTAATTTAATTCAATTCTTTTGTTAATTGAATTTATGTAAAAAAATGTTTGTTTTTATTACTATTATTATTATTATTTTTTTTTTTTATTGGTCATTTTGTTACATAGATCAACCAAGGTTATTTTACATAACCTTATTGGTTGAAACAATTAAGTTATTAAAAAGAAAATAATTCTTCAAGACCCTTATTATATCTTTAAATTTAATCTTAATTTACAACATTTTTTTTTATATTATTTTTTTTTTAAAGAAAATATACAGATGAAATTAATGACAAAATATTTTTCCAGAAAAAAAAATTAACATTTTTTAAACATTTCTATCAACTTATTTAAATTATAATGATTTAAAGGAAACAAAAATTTTTGAGTACAATATCATCATCAATTTTCCCTAAGACTCTAGAACAATGTAGATTACCCTATTTGAGTATATACAATATTTCACAAATTTTGCAAAAAATAAATCAAATAAAAAATAAACACATCTTCTTGATGTCCATTTCCTGAAACAAAACGACTTTAGTTTGGTTGTAAACAATAACAAAAAAACATACATAACACTTATTGAAAAATCTATTTATGTTTAAAATAATTATTAATGAATTTTGTAATTAATATTACCATATTTATATATTAAATTAAATTTAAATTATTTCAATTTCTTTTTATTTCATTTAAATTGATATTATTAAATTTATAATTATATTGTTGTTGGTAAGAAATGTAATAGATTTTGATGTAAATAGTATAATATATGTTAAATATAATATATTTGTGTGATTTTTTTTGTTTATTTATTTATATATTTACTTTTTAATAAAGAAATTGAATTCAGACATATTATAATATTTTATTCTGCTTTATATTGCATGATAACTCTTAAGGAAAAAAAAATGTTATTATAAATTTACTAAATGAATTATAATAATAATAATAAAATAATAATATAATGTTATGTTATATACATATATAATATGTAATATATTTTTAACTATTAAAATGTATTATTTATAACAAAAATTCTGCTTCTTTTGTCATTTGTAAGTACAAATTTATTTGTTTATAATGAAACGTATTTAATTTTTAAACTCTTTTTATATTTACAATTTATGCTATAGTTAGAGGTTTTGTTTAGTGTAGGTGCGTATTATTAGCTTGGAATGTGTATGTAGCTGCGAGCCCATCAGCTGAGGCCTCGTCATGAGGCCCGATTTTTTTAGGCCCGAAGCGTGAGGCCGTCAGCAAAACCGATGGCTGCACGCCGTACTGGACCACGTGATCATGGCCCCACCTGCCCTCCTGCATCTCATATGAAATTGTAATCTGGCTATTTAGGCTAATGTAATGTGCATATTAGCTCACGTAATCCCTATTATTTTGCTCTTTAAAGTTTGTTTTTAAAAAAGTGTAAAGCTATCATTTTCTTTGAAATTTAAATGTTTCTTTTTTTTTTCTCTCTCTTCGTATAACACTTTATGATAATCAAATTGCATACTTACAATTTCAAATGAGGAAGTAAAATGTAAATTTAAAACTGTAAAGTCTGCTCTAGAGGCTCCTTGCCTCATTGATATGCCTTATAATATGATTCCACCGATTGTTCCAGCTCAAATCGATTCCTGACCATTGGCCAAAGGAGCGTTAGCACTGGTGAGAACTTGTGAACACTTTACTATATTATTATACTTAATATACTTAATATAAAATACACATTAAAAAAAACTTATATATATATTCATAGCTTAAATGTTAAAAAATTATCGCATTGTTTGTAGTTTTTTCGATTTATTTACAGAGTCGCTTTAAAAATTTATTATTTAACATTTTTTTTTCAAGTTATATACATGATGGAGAGCTTCAATTAATCAATGCGACAAAATATATAGGGCGTGAAATTACACAGAACTTGGCATATATTTGAGGCTATATAACACATTTTCAGTACTCAAATTTGACATTAAATTTCAGTGCTGTAATAAATAAGATTATATGTTTTGTTATAATATACAGGGTATTAGGCCAAAAGTTCTTGACGAATAAATAAAAGCCATAGCAGATTTATGTCAATTTAAACAACTATATATAATATAGATCAATATGAAGCTCTGAATTTAAAATTTGTTAAATTTAATTAAAAAATGAAATGTTTACGTGGCGGCTTCTCAAAAGTTGAAACAATTCATTACAATTTACATCAAATATACAGTGGTATTGTATATAAAATATAAGAATATTAACAGTCTATATATATCTTTATAGTATTTTCTGTTATCAGTGCGTTGGTATTTTCCACAGTCTTTTGACATAATATCTATCTATAATGCTTGTGCCGCTATTTGGATATACATAGTACCAATATGCTATTTTATATATAATATCATGATGATAGACATGGTACACACTATCATTATATTATATATAAAATATTAAAATAATACTGTTTGTTACAAAAATATGAATCTGTTGTGTTTCCCCTATGATATAAATGATACACGAGAATTTTAGTCACGTGCATTAGATTGGTCCATCGATTTTCATTGCTGCGCGCGAAGTTGATTTATTGCAGCGTCTGGAGTGTTAGTGACGTGTGTGACGTCACGTTGTGCTGGTGACATTTACACTGTGGTGAGGAGTGGCTATGAATCTCAATGCTTGCGTTCGCGCCCTCCCCCCATGCACACAGGGTGCATTGTATGTATACATACCAACGTCGTAATGCATAATTGAATCGTATAATATATATACCATATGCATATGACGGTTCATAGATCATAACCTATATTATAAATATAGGCATGAAGATCAGACTCGAAACCATGCAGCATTTTTTGTATATTTTATAATATTTTATTTTATTATTATATTTTATATATTCACGATCAAACGTTATTCCACGTTAATTGGCCATCAACATCTATCGAGTATTTTCATTTTGAAAACGCTATGTTTTGTTTTTATGCATACCGTGTTATGCATTTTTTTTTTTTTTTCAATATTTCTCATATAAAGTAAATTTAAACGTATTGATGCTCAAATAGTTTTTGTACTCTATATTTGTATTAACAATAGTAAGTGTATGGCTGTATGCATTTAAAATAGTCTGTAGGAAAATAATAACAATATATTTTCTATAAAGTTCTTTGTATCGCATGAGCGCGCACTAATATAAAAAATATATACAGTATATTCAATTATATAATTTATATATAATATAATATTATATTGTGTTATTATATTCAGCAAATCCTGCAATGTGGCATAACTTCGGTTCTGAATTAATTTTTTAACCTTTTTTGTTTTCATATTTAAAATACACATTTACTGCATCTTATAATTTGTGTTTAAATATAACATATATATATTATATATATATATATATATATATATATATATATATATTATGTTAATAAATTGCTAAAACAAGTCATAATAAGAAGAATCAAACTGCTTAAATGAAGAGCGTCTGAGTCTGCATGGCTCATATCAATCTCCAACTCCAACTCAAGATTACAAATACATTGCATGACGTATTACAACTTACAGAATGTGTAATTGTGCGTATATAATATATTGAAAATATTATAATAATGCGCACATTTCTTTACTGCGTGGTGTCATTGCTCTTTTTTTATATATATTTTTATGTTGTACGTCATATATATTATATATAACGATATAATATATTATATTATATGAGAGCAACTAGTTTTAATATATAAGATAAGTGTTGAATTATTACTTAAATTTAAGTTAAATATTACTTGTCTCTTCTATATTTAGTCTTCTGACATATTATAGCAAATATTGTAATTAATCAATGATTAAAATGGAAAAATGAAAGACTGAAAATATGTAAAATAATTTAGTACTTTTATTGGTAAAAAAATAAAGAAGCAAATTTAACTTTTGCATTGCATCATGCAGCTTTTACTGTTATATTATATATTATATAACATTTTAAAATTGTATAATGCATAATAATATATTAATATAATATATATTAAACATAATACGTGTCTGTTTATTATAGTGTTTTTTGTCTAATAATATATTATTAATTTTATCATTTAATAATATTTCAAATACATGGTTTTAGTTTTGATGCGTGATGACAAATGAAATGTGAGAAAGGGTCACGCAAGATGCCCAACTCTCTCTCTCTCTCTTTTTCACTCTCTCTTTCTGCTTCTCTGCTCTCTCATGTAATGAACGGAAAGCCCAAGATGCACACGGAGTGTCGTATCGCCATATAATTATATTGAGAGCAGGCCGCATGCATGCAGGTTAATACAGAGGTTATTGAGATGAAAAGCTATATATATACACACACAAGGTGCATGATACATTGTGCTGATTGAATCGACGGTGGGTTGGACCACGCACAAAATTCAGATAATGGATACATAACACAATTAACAATAAAGAGTTCAGACCAAGGCACACGTACGCATGTATGACATGCATCAACATTTCCCAATGGTTATATATGTGTATATGGCACACATGCACCTCGAGGGTTCGAGACACATTAGAAATATATGCAGCACTCAAATAAAATTTACTCTCGATATTGTTAAATTATTACGTAATCCATGTTTTATTTTGTACTGCTTATATAAAAACCAGTTTATCAAATTAAAAAAGAACAAAAAAATTAACCATATAATAATAAACATATATTGATGGAAGTGATGGAACGATATATAATATACTGTATATATATAGAGTATTATAAATATTAAATACATAATAATATTATAACTATATGTAATATCATTGTAAAAATTATGCATTGTGAAGGTTTGTCCGGATTAATTATAATCCTGTATAACATTGACAATCAATGCTGTATAATAATTATATATATTTAATATATTTATATAAAAATATATTATACACAAATAATAAATTGTATGATGTAAGCTTTGTTAAATTTGTCTTCAAATAAAACTCCTCAAGTAACTTTCTCACAAACTTTGGATATATTATAACACAAAAAGAATTTTTGTTGATTATGTAAGATTTGATGCAGATATGTGATATGAAAACTATACTTTCCTTCTCAGTTCAAAGCAACAAACTGCAATGTGTGATCATGCAAAATTATTGTGAGATATGTCAAGTTAAATGAGAAATATATATCTGCAATTTGCCTGCAATTATGAATTTATGATATCATTAAAATATTAGTTTAGTTATATTTTATATCATACAATTTGAGTGGTCAAACTTTTTATTTTATTTTTTATTTTTTTTTTTTTTGTTTTGTTTTAAGACTATCCTAGCTCCATCTATAATTATAGGTTTCAAACCTATAATTAGCGCGCGTAAATTTTAGTCAAGCAACTCACAGCGGAGCAGGAGAAGGAGGGTGAGAGAGAGAGAGAAAGAGAGAGAGACTTCCATTTTACTTCATCATGAATTACTGAGAAAGAAGAAGGTATATGGAGGAGGCCTATCTATAATAGCGTAGGCGTCGAGCTGGTAATGCTGCAACATTTATTTTATTTATTTTGTGGTAGACAGCTTATAGCGCGCTGAAGCAGCCTGCCAGTATGGACGTAATAGGACGGCACATGGAGTCGTAATATTTTATTGTCCGATACCAGAAAAGGATCCAATTAATTATAGCAATATTTAATTTATTACAATGTTAATACAATTAAAGAATTTAGAAAACACATGACTTGGTGGGATTTACTGCATGATATATATAATAATTAAAGTTGACTTTTTTACGTGGCATGAGGTGGTCATATAATATATATAATAATATAATATATATATATATGGTTAAAGAAGATTCAAGCAAGAAAAAGAAAAAAAAACATAATATACCACATGAATATACCACTTAACGTATCAGTAAATTAATTTAAGTTTCTCGATATAGTTTGGCAACGTTTGCAATTCCTCATGCAGATCAGTGGTTGTACACCCCTTGGCCCTCGGTACAGATTTGCTAAAAACATGATTTCGATCTGTCAGAATCACACAGATGGTTATCAAAGATTGTAATTGAAAGCACACTAAAATCATAAAAATAAAAGCGATACATCTTTATAGCGACAAATCGTCGCACTGTATTTACCAATTTTAAGATTTAATATTAAAAATATGTATATATATAAAAATGTCAAAACAGTCAAAATATTTATAAATATTATCTAGAAAGACATAGATAAAGGATAAAAGTGTGTATTTTTTCGATAGGCATCGAATAATTGCTTCATTTAAAAGCATTCTAATCTAATATTTGTATACAATCATTATAATTTTATTTAAAAATGTGTTTTATCATTTATAATTATATATTAATTATATATAAATTGAGTGGATCATAAATTTTGTGTTGCACTTCATTTGCAAATTTGCTACATGTACTTATTATGTTAAAATAAGTTTAAATTTCTTACAGTCTTTACAAAAATTAAAGTCAAAGAAATAATAAGCATGCAAATACATGAAATAATAAATAATTGGTTGTTTGTTGTTTCATGAAACGTTAATTAGTTAAAGCAATCTTGGTAATATTAATCAAATTATACATGGAATATATATATTATATAATACATTAATCTGTCCAACTATCAATATATGAATGCGACTAAAAATTAATTTAATATAAGAACGATTTTTCTTAATAGTAAAATATTTTGCACTTCAGGGCAACATGTGAACGCTGTAACTTTGCAATTTGCATGATACTATATAGGTTTGGGAGTTTATATATAGGACGTTGTTATATATAATATACGTATATAGTCTATATAAAATACAATATTATATGAATATCAATACATTGGAGCATTAAAAAAAGAAAAGAAATTAAAATTGCAAAACAGCATTATTTTTGTCTCTTGCATGGAAATAGTGGATGCGATTCATTGCACGAAGAGGGAGTTATCTATATAGGTTTATGACTAACAAGTTCTAATAACTAATAACGTTTAGTGAGAAACGAGCGTGGATAACTTTCTGGATAACACAACATACTCTTTCGTGAATCGCCCCCATATACTGTATCATAACAAAGCAACAGGGATAACCACGTTCGAGTTGTCTCAAGGTGTATCTACTGCAGCCTAATTTATTTAATATATATTTTTATAATAATAATAGTTGGAAATACGAGGAGTGTTTTTTTGTCCTTCCTTTTCGTGCAATATCAGAGGTTTGAAAATTTATTATAAACCTCTTGCACAATTTCAAACTTTAAATATCGAACAAAAAGGACATTCAAACCTCCGTGCAACTCCGGCGGAAATATCAAATTAACTTGACTGTAGCACACAAAATGTTTTTCCACTTTCAAATAAATATTTATATTATGGTTTTGAGAGAAGAAATCGTCTTAATTTTTACTAAAATTATTATTATGTTATTATTTAACATCACACACATATATTATATATTAATTATAGTATATATATTTATCTATATATAGAGTCCAATAACTCTGAATCTATAAAAATAATATAATCTGTAGCATAATTATATGTATAGTGTATATAAATAATTAAATGTGTCATAATACATCAGTACAGGTGCCATGCAACGGTTTAACTGCAAGATTGGACTGCAAAGGACTGCATGCCACATGTCATGTTAAAATAAAATTGAATGCCCCCAAACACATTATTTTTATAAACATTATCTTTTGCCCATTGGATTTACTATACAGAGTAGCTACTTTGAAGTCACGGAAAATTAAAATTTTCAAACCAGGAAATAAATATAAAGGTCAAAAAAGTTAGCTATAATAGTGCATAATTGTAATATTTCATTATAAGAAATTACATCACTGAGCTGCCTGAGCTATAATAAAAAAATAATTTATAAATTATGTTTAAAAAATATAATATTTAATTGTTTCTAATGTTGTTATAACAATTATAACACACAATACTGTGCATATAATAGATATTATAAAAAATTAATACGTATACGACCAATAGGCAAGGTTTTTAAACGCGCGTATATTAAACAAAATAAAATACGTGAATTTGACTTTTAACTTTGTTCAATGAAATAATCTTTGTTAGACTGCCAGATCCACATATTTCACCATCAACAAGAGCATGTTTGCAGGCAGAATCCAGCTCTCCTGGTCATCCCTGCAAGCTGTCAATCAAGTCTGTTGCTCAAGCTTGCACGCCTGCTTGCGGCTCACGCTCTCCGTGCCGGCCGGTGCAAGCAGCAGGCGCCGAGAATAAGCTTATTCATCATGCTAATGCAACAAATAACTTAGATTGACGGATCGTCAATTAGCGCCGGCGGCGGCTACGGCATTCATTAAGCCGATTGTGCAGCAATCACAATCGATCGGACGGATGATTAAATTTGTTCTTCAATTATTAAATCGTATTTGTCGGCACCCCAAAGCACTCGCGATCTTGACTGAATGCTCCAGACACATTTTAACTGTTCTCATCTCTGTGAAGGCTAAATCACTGTTAATTAAATATAAGGTTTCATCGTAATTCAGATTGGGTTGAACTATACCGTAGAGAAATAAAAACCGTAGCTCATATCATCATATTGGCCATTACTGTTTATCCATTATAATATGCCTCTTATATATAGCTTCTATTATGGTCGCACGGTATATGTATATATACTATATATATGCAAGGATAAGATACCATTAAATAATGCAACGTAATCATTTTAAGTAAAATAAGTCTCACAACTCACAATACCGAACAATTTTAACGTAAAAATTTGTATTTTTCTCCAGTAATTTTGGAAATTGAAGGGAAAATAAAATTAGTTAGAGCTTTGTAACGTGTGAAAAGTTACAAATATTTTTTATCATTGATGTTTTGCGACGACGCTATTATATCTATTTTTATAATGGTTCTCTGTAAGAGAGGCTTGATAGAGCGGCTGGGGGAAAGGGGCCTGCCACATGGATGGGTCAGGATAATTCGTTGCTGGCGCCCGCGAGACTGGACGGGCCGGCAGGCAGGCAGCTAGTCGGCCTGAGATGTCGGTCGCTATAGCTGCTATACAGCCGCCTGCCTGCCTGCTTGCCTCTGTCTACACGCAGGCAGCGAGCGCGCGGCGGCGGTGCGGCGGGCTTGCCTCGGCTCTGAGGCGCAAATTATAGGCTAGGACGCAGACCGGCCCTCCTTCCTCCACCCGCTCCCTCCTCCCACACTTGCTGTGTGTGAGCGCGGCTTCAATTTAGTAGGCTCATGATGGTTCGGCCACCATCCAGCCTAGCCCAGGTCCAGCCCAGGCTGCTTTCCCAGTCCTTGGTCGCCTTGGTCCTTGCCCAGACATACAGCCTTACCCAAGTTTTATATATAGAATGCGTCCCTGATAGCAGCCATGAATAGTACAGCCCAATAATACGTCCTGACACTCCTAACTCATACAAGCACGTTACTGGAAAAGCAATAATGACCTCTAATGCAATTTAATTGCTGCAATTTCATATATATATATATATATATATATATTGCATTAGCTGAATGTTTGCTTTGTCTTTGCTTCAAAAATTCATATATATTCCGAATACTATATGGTATATTAAAGTGGTTGCATCATATTAATTATAATATATGGATTAAAGCGTGCAGGTCTGTATATAAACCGGGACGGCCTTCACGTTAGCCGTGGACCAAGTTCGTGGACGTTGACCTGCATGGTGTCCATGGAGGGCTTGCTAAACTTTAATTGTTTTGAAAATCTTATTTATCTCTAGGGATTCTCTTCTTACCCCCCTCCCCCCCCCCTCCCTCCCCCCCACTTCCAATTCTAAACTTACACATTCCTGGGTCTATTCGTTTGCCCTCTTTGGGATACATAGAGTGTACAAAATTATGCTACTCTAAAATATTGTTAAGATGTTTTTGAGTCTGGAACTCAGTCTGGGAACTATTTAAAAATTATATATTTACTGAAAGGGCGGTCACGCCCCCTGGAGGCATTTAGGCCCTATCCCTTTATTATATAAGGACGTAACGCCTCCAGGGAGTGGCTGTATTTTCAATATTCTTTTAAAAAATAGTAAAATCTGAACAAATTCCGAGTTGCTTAATTTGGCACCATTCATTTCTATATAATAATACATAAAAAAACTTCTAGATTGTCCATTGTGTTCACTAATGTTTTTGTTTTGTTTATTTTTCACGTTCTCTTACACTCCCCATTCTCCCTTATCCCCGACGCTAACATATTGTATACATAGAGTTGTATTATATGCTGTTCATAAAATAAAATATAATATAATAATTAACTTTTATGACAAATTAATGTATACTATACATTGTCATAAGCAATAAAATGTATATTCAAAATTAGAGATTTAACACATATCTATTGAAACCAAATAAAAATTGACTGTATAATTATATATATATATATATATATTATACATGTGGCAGCGCAGGAAGAATGCAGTGAAAGGAATTCAAGTTCCAATTTGAAATATTTTTGGTTGAAAACTTGAAACTCGATGAAATAGGCATTTTTTATTAATTTATTTAAACGTGTAATAACTATAGGCTAAATTGCTAACCAAGAATTCAAACATTTATCGAGAGGAGACAAGCACTATTTTTTTCCGGCTGATAAATGCTGTATTTAATTGTTATACAGTAATTTATTAAATCACAGATGCATGTGAATATATATTATATATACACGGATACTTATTCGGGATAAAAAGGTGAGGGTATGAAATGAACGTTCCACCCACAGTGTATAGCAACATATTTTATCAAAATATATTTAACTTATTTAAGAATGCAAATAAAATTTCTGAGATGAGTAAAAGTTTGTAAATCTAAAGCTAAATTTTCTGTATATAATATTATATATCTCACTTTTTTCCATTCGCTGTACATTTTTAATATTTAACCTATACGCAAGATAGCAGTTGTGTGTTATATTTTCATTCATACCCTTTAAAGTATATGGGGGCTTGCAGAGTGCATATAATATATTTCTCATAAATTTGTGTCTCATAAGTCATAAGAGAACATCCAACGTCCCCACTTCATACATAATTTTTGTCATTGAGTTGATAGAATCAGTCCATTATAATTTTTCATGCAAAAAATATAATAAATATAATGGGGAATTCTCCTACATTATTTATTTTAATTTTTCTTTCAGATACTCTATGCCTTGAAACTAAATGTCCCAAAACAAAACAGTTTCACTTTTCAAAATTGGAGACATGGGATAAAAATCTTCCTTCTTTTCAATTTAGCGCCAAAACGTGACGTAGAAACTGCCTAGCGCAGGCGAGGTTTTCATGCAATAAATTTATATTTTCGATTATCACTCCTAAAAGTCCTAAAGTAAACTGATATTAGAGATAAAACTACCGATACTAGGGGTAGAAAAAACCGCTGATTTCAATCGTGTTACTAAAACTTATAGCCAATCACTCCTTGACTCTCAATCTATGATATAAGGCAGTTGTTGTGTGTTAACTAGGGAGTTTCTACGTCCAGTTTTCACTTTTCAGGCTGGCGCGCAGGTTGCATACTTTGCCCCTTATTCTAATAATCCCTTTAGAGTCCCCAAATTTGAGTTAAAAAACTTGAAACTTAAGTCAAACTTATTTTTAATATGTCACCCATTATTAATATAGTAGTTAGTAGTTAAATTAAAATTTAAGTATTAAGAGAATTCCCCATGCATGCATTTTATGCAGATTCATTGAGAATGTATAATGTTATATTTAGTATTCATTGTATATTATAATGTATACCACTTGAATTAGGCGTTTACCATGCACGAAATAATTCAGATGTGAGTGTTCATGCGTCCATGATGTTATACATATAACATATGTATATCTTTAAAGAGTTTAAAGTCATGTCGCTGCTATTGTGTCGCCTTTTGCTATGAACTCAAATGATATTCTCACAATTAATGGTTGTACTGACTATGTAGACATTGTTGCTATCGATCGACTCACAGAAATATTTTTTTACTTTGAGCGCGCGCTGCACGTCTGTCGGTTCATAAACGTCATATTGACCATATCCGACCGAAATGCTGCATGTCTATTTAAACTAGCCAAACAATTTATTAATTAAAATTTGTTTAATTTATTTAGGGGAACGTACAGTACAACGTAGTTGAATATCTAAAGCCCACATATAAAACTATCGTTTAGGACCTAATATATAGGTGAAAAGTACCAATGTATAATAACTTCCCAAGAATAAAAAAATACTTCCGAGAAAAAAAATTAGCAAAGAAAAGGGTGAAGTTCTTCAGTCCTGATTTGACCATTTAGATTAGCATGCCTTATCCATGCATGACGAAATGCAGCAGAACAAAACACCGAAGGTCCCAAATTTGCGATTGAAAAGGGAATTTTCCAAAAATACTCCACGTGGTATTTTTACTTTCTGAGAATCTTAACTGCAGGCAAATTAATTAGACAATGTATCATTTAGCACTATATTACAGATGTTAACTTCTGAATGAAAATTAACACTAAACTTAAAGTAATATATATAATAATAAATATTACCTATACAGTACCTATATATATGCATTATTACGTTATTAAAATATACCCAGCCCGCATCATATAATAATTAAATTATATACACAAGAGTACATGCAATCTCAAGATGTATTGAGAATTTTGTTGAGGTTTTAGAAATCAAAAATTCATATATTATGCTATAACGGTAGAAATGTCATTCAATGCATGCTTAGAAATTAGAAAATAAAACCCGCATTCTTGATTTTTGCGTTACTCTGACTCCTTGTGGGTATGCAACAAGTACGACATACCCGCATCTATACCATGCTCATAAATTTCTATAATCATAATCCACCACGGATCCATGGGGAAGAAGTGGCGATGGAGGCGATCGCCCCCCCCCCCCCCCCCCCCCAAAAAAAAGAAAGTTAGAACCACTTTTGCAGGTCAACATGTATTATAACATATAGGGGGCACACATTTGTTTATGCATGTTGATCTGGTTGCGTTTTATATCCAAATGAAAACTATAATTATTTTTTTATATATATATATATATATATATATATATATATATATAATATTAATCCACTATAATATAAGGATCCAGTCTTCGTGCTGATGGTTAATCCCCTTTCCAAAGAGGTTTGATAATGCGTAAAACTCCTAGCCCTCCATGCCATTGCAGTATGCCACAAAGTTTGAGGGGTCATTTGGGATATGTGAATGTGACTGTGAGGAATCATTAGAGAGGGGTAGAAGGGGGGGGGTACGATCGTATAATATTATTAAAATCAACAACATTTTATTCTTCCTTATCGTTATTAGTAGTCCATAAAAATGTATATTTATCAGAAATAATATATATATAATAATATATATATATATATATATATATATATATATATATATATAATAATATATATATATATAATAATAATATATATATATAATATATATATATATATATATATATATATATATATATATATATATATATATATATATATATATATACAGAAAAAAAGTTTCGTTGATATTTTTTCAGTATTTTTTTCTAGCAGTCAAATTAAATAATTATAATCGCTGATTTAATATGATTGATTGTATATCGTGTTTATGCATACGTTTCAAGATTGTCCATTCAGCAGTTTTTGCGAATATCTGCTGCTCACTCGAGCATAGACAATATTGACAATAATAGTTGCATTTTTTTATTTCATAATTAGAAAATATACATAAAATTATGTCTTTCTGAATTTTTCAGATTTTTTGGAGTGAGGGAACTAATTTTAAAAAAATATTTAAAATATGTGAATTAAGGTGGTACTACCTAATGGGACAACCATGACGTCATTTTCTCGCGCTATGATTGGCTCTTGATGACATCCTAATTAAGATATTTTAAATATTTTTTGAAAATTAGTTCCCGCACTACAAATTTTTTTAAAAATTCGGAAAGGCATAATTTTATGTATATTTTTTAATTATGAAATAAAAATGCAACAATT
Source organism: Siphlonurus alternatus (assembly GCA_949825025.1). NCBI lineage: Eukaryota > Metazoa > Arthropoda > Insecta > Ephemeroptera > Siphlonuridae > Siphlonurus > Siphlonurus alternatus. The sequence continues at coordinate 15,812,360 of OX463788.1, forward strand.
ATTGTCCATTGTGAACCATGCAGTAAGCGGCCCCACGTTCCTGAGTCACGTCGCGGTGG